>PVJH01042106.1:0-14531 GCA_004026705.1 Nesogale talazaci
AGGCTCGTTGAAGGCTTAAAGACATGTCGAGCATGGCTTTGACCTGTGTGGAAGTTTCCTAAGCCTAAGATGGAGAAGAGAACCACACAGGGCTTGCATTGTGGCAGAACTAAGAATGACTGCTTTGAAAATAACTAGCACCTCCTCAGCAAATGTGGTGAAGAAAGTGGATGGTGCCCAGCTATCCAAAGATGTGGCATCCTGGGGTCTTAAAGGGTTGAAGTAAAACAAGCAGCCATCTAGCAGGATAGCAAATAAGCCCACGTGGAAGAAGCACACCAGCCTGTGTGATCATGAAGTGTCGACAGGATCAGGTACCAGGTATCAAAAGATCCAACACAATTACAGTACGTTGGGGCTGAGCCCCGGTGGCGCAGTGGTTGTGCGCGGGACCTCGGCCCACTGGGACGGAGGTTCAATTCAAGCAGTGGGGCTGGACCTCCAACTCCTACCACCGGAGAGCAGCGATGCCCAAAAAACAAAACAAACAAACAAAAAACATAACAATTACAGTACGTTGATGTGAAAGAAAGGGTTAGAATAAAGACCCAAAGCCCATCTGAAGATGATTGGACATACCCCTAGAGAGGGGTTACAAGGAAGGGGCCATTCAACCAGGGTGCAGTATAGCACCAACAAAACATACACCATTCCTCTAATTTCTGAATGTTTCCTTCCCGCCACTACCATGACCCAGTTCTATCTTGCAAATCTGGTTAGATCGGCGTGCACACATTGGTACAGATAAGAGCTCTCGACACATGGAATTCAGGACAGATAAAACCCTCAGGGGCAGTAGTGGGAGCAGCAGTATCATGAGGGGCTCGGGAGAGGGAGGGGCGAGAGGGGGATATATCACAAGGTTGGATGAATAACAGAAATGTGGGTGAAGGGAAACAACAGACAGTGTAAGACACAAAATAATAATATATAATTGATCAAAAATTCACAAGGGTGGGAGGATGGAGGGATGGAAAAAAGAGGGGATCTGATACCAAGGTTCAAATAGAAACAGTTTTTGGAAAATGTTGATGGCAACATATGTATCAGTGTGTTTAATACCATTGCATGATGGACTGTTATAAGATTTGTAATGGCCCCCAATAAAATGATTAGTTAAAAAAAATTTTATAAAAGAAAGAAAATAACCACCGCCTCAGGTTCTGTTGGTCATTAAGGAACATCACAGAAAATCAAGAAATCAAAGTCAGCCGTGACATCAACTGACTTGAACCCACACTGGATATCCAGGGAACTGCCATCCACCTTCACTGCCAAATGCCTCTGTAAAGTTTTCAATCATTAAATGCATCTGCCCACCCCCACCACAGACTTTCAGAGCCCCTCCTAGGCCATGCGAGAGCTGGACAATGGAGAGAGAAGACTGGAGAAATGAGGCGTCCCAACCCTGCTATGGACAAGGAGTTGGAACTCTGCCGGTGGACCTCCAGCAGCATGACCAGCCCAACTTTCTAGAAAATACACCCGGCAGGTCTCATGGATGGAGGAATGTCTGCTCCCTGCCTGGGGCCGAGGCATCCTGAAAATCACCGGGTAGAGCAGGATATGACTAGATTGCTAGATTGAGATATTAGAGACCCAATCGATAAGCTAGGTTGAGACAGGAGGGTTGGCCGTGGTTCAGCGTGGATGCGTCAGGTGGCACCACGCTCCCAGGTTGTGGCTCACTGGATCCCCACTGTGACACTGGGCCGTCACTGCTCTGGGGCTCCCGGTTTTCAAGGTGGGAAATGTACTTCTGATGGTCGTTGGACCTGGCCCTAAGTCACGCTCCTAGGAGATGCGGAACCTTGGCTCCACAGAGCCACTACCACTTTTGTCACTCGGTGCTTCTCCTTGGCTCTGTTTCATCAGCCCCAAACTGAGTTTCTGGATTTTGCCAGTGCAGGGAGGCAGCATGGTGAGACAACAGTCACGCGCTGAAGCCATGGGATGGCCAGACCCGGCTGGGCCGTTGCCAGCCAGCTCTGCAGATGTTCGCTCCAGCAGCTGCGTGGAAAGCACTAGTCATGTGGGCACAGGGTGCAGTGGTCTTTGAGTGAGGGTCAGTGCTCAGGAGGCACGGAGGAGGATGTGGTTATCCACGATGGTGGAGGCACTAGAAGGATAGACCCAAAAGAACCCTAAGCCCTGTGAGGACATTATTTAAGTTCCAAGATGACCCACCAGGGAGGGGCACTGGGAGTGAGGCTGGTGGGAACCAGACAGGAAGTTGTTGGAGAAAGTGAGTGCAGGGGAGAGATGCTGAGGGGCAAAGGGAGATGAGCCTGGAACTCCAGCTATGCCCATGAAGTCCAGAGATTAGGAAAACGCCAGCCCTTCCAGACTTCTGGTACCTTGGTAGATCCCGATCTTGGCATTATTGAGCTCCTGTTTCCTTCATCCTGGCTTCGTTGGAGTTAGGCAGGATGGAGAGGGTTTGGGTACCTCTGCTGCCCTTGAATTGGACTGAGGAGTCTGAAGGGGCCCAAGAAGCAGCCACGACACACAGGCCAGTGCCTCAAGGCAGCAAAAGGACAAGGAGAGGACTTGGGGACAAGGGGCACACTGGAAGTACTGTAGATGCAAATCAGGGCCCCACTACTTGTCAGCTCTGGACCTTTGTGACTCTAAACTCTAGGAGGTACATTTTCAACATCTATGAAATAACATTAGTCTACCTGTCTCAAGAGGGTGTCAGGGCTGAAATAATCCTGCAGGCTCAGTTCCCTCACCTTTCATCTCCCTCTCTCTCCAGGCCGACCCATAGCAACTCTTAGAGGGAGGTGTGGCAGTCACATAATTTCATGTCGACTTGATAAATAAGTATGGGGTGGGGTCGAGCCTGTCAATCAGGTCACAGCCTGATGATCCCTCCTTATGAGCATGCCCTTCTCATGAGGATGCTGGGAACTTCCTCTCTTCCTCCCTGGAGGCGGGTCATGCTCTCCCTTTCTGCTTCACCTTCCTGTTGAGGACACACACTCAGAGAGCTGGAGGAACATCACGCCAGCTCTGAGAAGCTTCCACTGGTATTGGATCCACAAGACTTTCCACCCACCAGACTGTGACCTTCCTGCATTCGGCATCATTGCATGTGCTGTGTGAGTCCGAAGAGCAATTTATGGGCTGTTATTGGACTTATGGGCTTCATCTGGACTGGGCTGGAATGTTTCCTTTTGGGGGGGGGAGGCGGGAACGTTTCCTTAATATTCCATAATATTAATATTTCCTTAATTCCTTAATTGTTCTTTGATAAAAAACTCTCTCTCGTGCACACATGCGTGTCAGGATTTCTTTCTGTAGTGAACTCTGTCTACACAACAGGGTAGAATTGCTCCCGTGGGTTCCGGAGACTGTAACTGTTTGGAGCAGGAAGCCCCATCTTTCTTCCTTATCCTTCATAACTCATCAAATTAAGGGACACCAGGCCGCAGTCGTTGGCGTGATGGGAGGTGGACGGTGTCAGGAGCCACCAAGGCAGGGCTTTGACAGATGGATAGACATGCCATCACATGACTGTCTGGTGGCAGGATTTCCCCACAGTGACCAGTGCTCATTCCTGAGCGGCCGCTGTGCAAGGCAGGCTTGCCCATGGAGAATTCCGAGGTGCCGTTGTGCCTCCCTCAGGAACTGCCCCTGTGGGCTCAGGCCCCCCAGCTGCAAAGGGTCTCAGGTCCACCAGGATTCTCACCCCAAGGAACGCGCCACCCAGGGAGGTGATGGGTGTCATGTCTGGCTGGCCGGGGCCTGCCAGGGGCTAGTGGCCGATTCAGCAAATCCTGCTCTCATGGCTCACCAGGAGTTCCTGTGAGAAGCCCCCTGTGCATGTGCAGAGGCCAGACGACAGCCCTCAGAGCTGCCGTGGCCTTTTCTGTGCTCAGGAGGTGGAGAGGTCTGCAGAGGGGCAGCCCCATGGCGCCTAGACCTGTCCCTCCCAGCACACATCACCAGGCCCACCTGGCCCACCTGTGGAGGAACTCAGGGACACAGAGCTCAGGGACTGCGGCGTCACCCCCAGACAGGGGCCCTCTTAGAAATCTCAGCCTTGGGCAATTGGAGCTAGTGTTTTCAGTATTTTATTACCAAATGAATAAGCAAAAGGAGTGGTTGTCTGGACCTCCCTCCCATATAGAGCCCCTATTCCATCTTCCCGTGGTGGCCCACGTCTGACGGACATGTTCGCTTTGTTCTTGGTTGGCTTGGTCCCCCCACCCACTTCCCCTCTCAGTGACTCAAGGGCAAGAGGGAGGGGGGTTCCCCTCTGGATGCCAGGGTCACCCAGCCCACCCTGCCTGCTCCTTCTGGAGGGCGGGATCCATGTTCCCCTCTCCAGGTGGGTGGCAAGGCCTCTTGGCCTGGGTACTTGACGTTCCAGGGGAGGTTGGCTCAGCAGGCCCGGCTCAGCGCGGAGCCGCCAGGTCCTGTCTCTCAGACCGTGTCGGCGGACATGAGACTCCAGGACTAAAACCGAGCCTGGGGTGTGAGGCCTCAGACCCCCACCAGGGGAACGGCAGCAGTGAGTGGGGCGTCACAGGAGCACCACCAGGGGGCGCTGAGAAGCACCGCCTCCCCCCAGAAGCCTGGCGCCCACTTTGCTTCAAGCCCCATTGACGACATGGGTGTAACCCACTTCCGCCCGGCCCTGGGTCCTTTGTACCAACAACCGAACGGAGGTGGCCGCCGCTGTGCGCCTCAAAGTCTCCTTCCTCCAGCCGCAGGTGACCGTCCCTGATGCCTTCATGCTGCAGTTACAAGATCCACAGCGGAGACCCGACCGAGGCTGCGGGGGCGTGCCCCGACCTCAGGGTCTGCAGGAGAAGCTGCGGCGCGCCATCAAAGCAACTGGACACACACACACACACACACACACACACACACACACACACACTCGCCCGCCCCAACGGGCCCGCGTCAGCAGACCCCCTTAAGAGCCTCCAGATGAGAGGGCTGCCAGACGGGCGTCCCAGGGCGAGGAGCTCAGAAACAGATGAGGCGCTTTTCAGCTTCAAACATCTTGGCCTCTTCCGGCTTGAACAAGTTTCCGTTGAGGCTGTTGAAATGGAGACGAAAAAACAAAAACAGACAACAGACACACGCGTGAACTGCTGGTGGCTTGCGCCCTACTTCCCAGCGCGTCTCTCTCGTCACGTGACTCGGTAGCGCAGAGGTCCGGCCGTCACCTACCTGACGTCTGGCCTGGAGGGCTCGCAAAGCGACCCCATCTCCCAAGCTGCTGACCCTGTGACGGGCCTTCTGCGGGACCCCCAGCCCAGGGAAGGGTCGCTGTTTATCCAGCTGTGGAGGCTGGAGCCTGGCGTCGGCCGGAGCCCTCCTTCCTCACTTTTAAGCTATCACACAGTTCTTTTGTGAGCCCCCTTAAACAAGCCGAGAGGAGCCCCTGGTGGCATAGTGGTTCCGTGTTGGGCTGCTAACTTCAAGGTCAGCAGTTCAACACCACTATCCGCTCCACTGGAGGAAGGCAGGGCTTTCTATTCCCATAAAGAGATACAATCTGGAAAGCTCACAAGGGCAGCTCTACCCTGCCCTGCAGGAGTACTAAGAATTGGCATTGACTCAAAGGCAGTGAGTTCTCTGGGGATTTTTTAAAGATGTCCTAGAATTGCTCTCTGGGCCTTCACCCCCACCCCCCAGACTGAACATCCAGCCTCCTCCGCATCCCACCACATATGCTCAGGCCCCCTCAAGTCCCTTCTAGTCTTCCCAGTGCAGTCTGAGCAACCCTCCTCTGCTTACCACCCTTCAGATGCTTCCCACCGCTGGCAGGATCAAGATCAAATGCCAATGACACACAGCAGCCTTTAAACAGGGTCTGGTCCCCTGAGGTCACACAGAGAGGACACACAGCGCTTTCATGGTCTCTCCTTGCCCACCCCCAAGCCCCCCGTCACCATGTGCCCATCTTTCTGAGTCTGGAGTCTAAATTCCCCAGCACAGTGGCCTGCTTACACTTCTGTGAGAACAGCATCGCCTCTCTGCCCAAGAACCTTGGCATATGCTGTTCCCTCTATCTGTAATGCTCTTCCCGCTGCCTTATCCTTCATGGCTGAGTTTAAATACCACTTCCTTAGGAAAACCCCAACCCAAACGACTGTGATCATGAGCCTATAGGACAAGGTAGAACTGCCTCTGTGGGTTTCCAAGACTGTAACTCTTCCTGGCAGTAGGAAACCTCGTTTTTCTCCTCAGAGCAACTGCTGGCTTCAAACTGCTGACTTGTGGTTGACAGCCCCAAAGGTAAACACGATGCCATCAAGGCTCCGGGGTAGGCCATTCCTAACAGCTCATCCTATCGGAGTCTCTCCTAGCTTTTCCCTGGATAGCACCATTATACTAAATCAACATTTGCATGCCCCCCTCTTCCGCCCCCCGCCCCATCTCTTTGCTCTGTAGTTTCCCTCACTAAGTGGTAAGCCCACGGGGCCAGACTCCTGATGCAATCGCAGAGCCGGGCACATTCAAGCATGCTATTGTTTGACAAATGACGAAGAATGTGGCGCTCATTACTGGGATACTCCAGGGGCCAGGACATGGTCCCTGACTGACCAGGATCCAGAAGCTCACAATCTGCAGGAGACTTCCTTGTGGAAAAGCTAGTATGGAGGAGCTTGGTTGATGCCACAATCATGATGTCACGGAACATGTCTCACTGATGACATGAAGGCAGTACTCACGGGGGCGGGGGGAGACTTCAAACTCCAAAGGCTTGTCATTGGGACTGAGACGAGTTATACAGAAACACCCACAAGGATAATAAACCCAAGGGGGAGCCCAGTGCATCTCAGTCGCCGATGTTACCACACAGAACTGCCCCCTGCCTCCAGCTCCCCACCGCTGAGCAGATCCCAGGCCCAGGAGCCCACTCTGCCAGCAATTCACCCTGGACAGCTCTGGACCTGGATGGCAGAGAGTCTCCAAGACAGCATTCCTGGCACCTGCCCTCTCCCCCCGCTTCCCCCCAGGCTCTCCCCGCCACCCCTGCACACATGCTGCCTCCGCCCTCTGGTGCTATAGACCCTGGCCCATTGTGATGACTCCTGGGCTTGGAAGAAGAGGGGACCGGGAGAGCGAGCGTGTGCATATTTTAAAGCTTGACAGAAGAAAGCAGCTTCTTATCCTCGCATCTCTCCCGGGCCGCTTCTGAGAAAAGAAGGGCCTGCCTGCCGCCTGCCTCTTCCTCTTGGCCTGTTGTGTCCGAGCCACAGAAGGAACAGGAAACAGAGCGGTACGGACTGGGCCAGGGGTCGGCTGTGTCAGGGCAGCTGGTTGGTGAGAAAGGTCCACAACGTGCCCTGCGTTCCAGGCTGCCTTGCAGCGCCAGGCTCTCGGGCGAGGATGCCCAGTGGGGCCCTCCCCTGCCCCCAGCAAGCAGTCTCAATGAGTCCATCTCCCTTCTCTGGGACAATGTTGTTCGAAAGGGGGCTGTTTGTTTGGCTGTCACCCCAAAATAAGAATGACGTTTTGCATTTTGAACCAGCAAGCACACCAAGCACAGGGACATCGATGCTTGCCCAGATTAAACGTGAGCAGCTATTCTCCAGGGCATGGTTTTCTGTGTGTGCATGCGGGCGCGAGTGTGTGTTTTCTGTTGATAAGACTGGTGCAAGCCCACCATTCTGACTTTCAGTTCCCCGAAACAGTTTCAAAAGCTGTAGCAGCTGAAACCGTTGAGCACCAGCTTCTGAGGAAAATCAAGGCCAAGTGTCATTTTCAGAAAGTTCTGAAGCCTGCCTGCACACCCCTCCTCCCCTTCTCCCCCTGTTTGAGTCACGTTTAACAATGAACAGGAAGTGGATCTGAGGCCAGATCAGGCAAGGGGTCACTTGGGTGAGGGCAGCCAGGGAACAAAGTGGGCTTGTCCTTTAGCTCCCTGCTTCGGACTCTTGTATCTGCAACAGCAAAACATACAGTCCCCCTCAATGTCGGCTAGTGAGGTCTTCTGTGTAGCCACCCAGTGGGCCAGAGAAGACACGGCCCTGGGGGTCTGTGGGACTAAGTCTTTTCAGGAATAGAAAGTTTCATTTTTCTCCCAGTCCTTGGAGATGCCCCCTGGTCTTGAACAAAGAAAGGAGCTGATGACAGAACTGAGCGCTGGGGGTTACAGAGGGGGCCTGTGTACCTCCACACAGTCTATGTCCTCTACCCGTCTGTGGCAGTCCCCTAATCTGATGTCAGTTTGAGGATTAAGAGTGTAGGGATGGAGTCTGGCTTGTCAGTCTGGAGATAGCCAATGAGACCTCTGTGTGGGCATGGCTTTCTCCTCAGAATTATGGGAAATGTGATACTTCTGACCCTCTACGGACAAGACACAAGGCTGACTCCCTGTGAGATATCCCGGAAGAGAAGCCACATGGGCTTACCCTGATGAAACCAGACCTCTGAAGCCAGAAAAGCCACGAAGACACTTCTGCCAGTGCTGAGATGTTGGAGAAGCCACAGGGAGGCCCCTGCCCGTGCTGGGATGGTTACAATGGCACTGGATCCTAAGACTTTCTTACCCACTGGCCTGTGATTGTCCTGCATTTGATGTTATTGCATGTTCCTCGTGAATCTGAAGACTAGTATCGGACATATGGGCTACTATCAGACTTGGACTGGACTGGGTGGGATGCTTTCTCAATGTTCCATTCCTCTTGTACATAAACCTCTCCCTTATATACATATGTGTGCTTATGAGTTTGTTTCTCTTGTCTACCCAGACTAACACACCATCCCTGTCCTGCAATCTCCATCTGAAGGGCAGTCCTAGAGTCTATGGCAAATTCCTACATACGCATCCAGGTTCCGGCTCACAGGGCTGGTGCCAGACCAAACCCTTTGCTCTCTGCTCTGCACCTAACCAAGTGCCAGGCACAGAACAGGGCACCCAGCACATCCCTCAGACACCTAGGTCATTACATCATGAAGGGGGGTATCTTCGGGGAAGCTACAGAGAGGGAGCCTCGTCTCAGTGGAAAAGCACGATGGTTCCCCCCAGGAGTTTAAGCAAGTTCTTAAAGCAGAAAAAGGAAGTGGAGAAAGATGCTAAGTCAGCCTTGAGCGCCAGGGAGGCGAGCAGGGCTGTGGGGCAAGGTGGCAGGGTCACACTCTCGTTTCTCCCCTAAAGGGGGAACTTCGGCCTGTCACACTGCGCCTGGGATGAACCTTCAAAAAAAGAAGGAACAGAGAGCGGGGCGGGAAAGGTCGTGGGGACCCAGGGGTGCTGCTGGAGAATGTCCCTGCTGCGCGGTGCCTGGGATGCAGCTGGGGTTGCAGAGTGGACAGTCATTGTCCTCACTGTTCCAACGTCCCGGCGGTGGTGGGGGTAGGGCTCTTACCAGATCTCCACGATGCCAGTGTTCCTCTGCAGTGCCTCTGCCAGCTGTGCAGCACCCTTGGCTGTGATCTGGTTCTGGATCAGCCTGAGAGAACATGCCGGTGTGAGACGCAGCCTCCGGGAGGGAGGACGGGGCTCCCTGGGCGAGTCTGTGCTTCTATGCACAGACATGTACACTGTCTACTGAGAAACTTTTCACTGGCTGCTGCTACAGGCCTCTGGACTGAGCGTTCCCATTTGAGAACCATCTGACTTATAGACAGAGGCAGGCAGGGGGCTGGTTGGTCATCAGGAGGACTAACCCACTTCATTAGCCTGCTGTCAGGGGTCAGGGGACAGGGGAGGACTGGGTCCACATGACTTGTCTAGGTCAGATCCACTCAAGTAAAGCCAATGTCGATTTGTATAGATTTCTATGGAGAACAGAGGGCATCTGGGTACCCCCAGGGCGCTAGTATCACATGTGACTAGGAACAGGGCAGAGAATCACCAATGTTTCAAGGTCCACCTCCACGAACCACAAAGTCTGGGAACGGGGTCAGGCAAACTGGCACTGGTTCCAGGGGCCGGGGAAAGCACCACTTCAGTGAAATATCTGCCAGCTACTTTTAAGGGTGGCTGCCAGCTGCCCCTTCTCCCCTTTCCTGGGGAGTGGGGGGTCCTGGAGGTTTCCAAGAGAGTACTATGCCCTGCGTAACATCCAGGAAGAAGGAGAAGCAGTTCTCCAGTGTGGCCACTCATGGTGCCCAGGGGGAAAGCACCCATTTCATTTCATCCAAGTCGGGTGGCAGGAGCCCTGGTGGCATCATGGGCTATCCATTGGTTCACTAACCACGGGGCCAGAAGTTCAAAATCACCAGCTGCTGCATGGAAGAGAGAGGGGCCTTCTATTCTTGTAAAGAGCTGGCAGTCCTGGAAACCCACTGGGGCAGTTCTTTCCTGAACGCCAGGGTCACGAGAGTCAGAATCCGCCCCGTGACAGTGAGCTATGCTGGGTGGCAATGGCCAGTGTGAAACAGAAGTGGCAGAGATGACCGGCAAGGCTAGGAAACGCCCACGATGCTCGCCAGAGCCTCAGGGCTTCTCACTCAATCAGGAAATAAGACAGACGAAGGTTCCTGCTGCATTAGACCTTGAGAGAGCCAGGGCACTGACCAAGAAGGGCCTCTTATTCTGCTGTGATGATGGCTGCCGCAAGCATCAAAGGGGGTACACACCGAGAGGGGCAGGGTTGTCTGGTGGTTAACAAATTCCCTGCTCCCAACTCCCACTTTTCAGTTGTGAGGCTCTGAAGAAGGGCATTTAGCTGCCTGCACCTCCAGGGCTTGCCTGCCAAGTAGAAATTACTACCAAACTACCTTACCTATAGGTATGTGACATTCCAGTGGGAGGGGAGGTATGAAGCGGTATATTGAGCGCTTGGTCCCATTGCTGTCCAGGAGCACAGGCCCCCCACCACTACCCCTGTAGCTGGGACCCCACACTCCCAACCCCTCTCAGAGACCGGCACCCTGTGATGACCTTCCAGTAAGTATGACCTTAAGTGCAGCTTGGGCATTTCTTTCTGAAAGGAACGAACTCAGAATCCAGAAGTAGACAGAGTTCTACATTCAGTCAGATGCCTCCAGATTTCCAGTTGGTGGCCCTTCAAACATGCATCTTGTTGGAAACAGGGTAAGCGGCCTCTTGCCAGACTGGGCAAGGGGCCAACAAGGGGCCCTCCTGTGCCTATAAAGCCTGCCGGTGCTCAGGAACCCCATGCCCGATGGGGTTAACCTTAAGGAGAGTCGGCATTCATGCAGGCAGCCTCCCTTTTACTGTATCTGCTCTGGCTCTGGTTCCCAGGGGAGGCCATAAAAGAAAGTGAAAATAAACAAGGAGATATAAAAGTAAAGCAGAGTCTGGGTGTTTGGGTCTTTTTTTAGAAATTGACATAGTAATCCAAAAATTTCATACTGAAATGCAAGGGGTCTAGCCCAGTAGAAACAATCTGGAAAAAGACACAGCTGGGATACTCCCACCTCCTGATTTTAAAACTTACAACAAAGCTATAGTAATCAAGACAATGCAGTCCTGGCATAAGGATAGACAATAGAATAGTCCAGAAAGATATTGATATACTTTTGATCGATTGGTTTTTTAAAAGGGTGCCAAAACAATTCAGTGGAAAAGAATAGTCTTTTCAACAGATGATACTGAGGTAACCAGATAGTCACACACACAGAAAAATGAAATTAGAACCCTTGCCTCACACCATGTTTTTAGAATTGTAACTGAAAATGGAAAAGGATGTAGATGCGAGAGTAAATGCAATAACATTCTCAGAGGAAAGCAGAATTTTACATCTTCGTGGTCTTGGGTTGGGGATACTTTCTTAGACAGAGCATCAAAGGCACAAGCAGCAAAGAAGAAATAAAGCTGGGTTGACCCTCATCCAACTTAAACAAGCGATGGTAGAAATAAAGACGTGCAAATCGTATGTGATAAGGGTGTAGTGTCCAACTCAAAAATAAAAAATAATTCTATGGGTATAAAAATCAAAATTAAAAAAAGAAGGGTAAAGGAGAAATGGGTATTTCTCTAAG
The DNA here is from genome assembly GCA_004026705.1 of Nesogale talazaci. Taxonomy (NCBI): domain Eukaryota; kingdom Metazoa; phylum Chordata; class Mammalia; order Afrosoricida; family Tenrecidae; genus Nesogale; species Nesogale talazaci. Next base: position 11,923 of record PVJH01042106.1, read on the forward strand.
AAGAAACACAAGTGGCCAACACGCCCATGGAAACACAGCATCCTTCATCATTAACCCACTGCCATCAAGCTGATTCTGACTCCTAATGGCCCCGTAGAGGGCTTCTGCGCTCAAAGACAACTTCAACTCTCTCCTCTGGCGCAGTTGGTGGGTTTGAACTGCCGACCTTGCAGTCAGTAGCTCGGTGCTTGTTCCTCCACAGCACAGCCAAAATGCCTTTCCTGAGCCCTTAACCAAACTCACTACCGATGAATCAATTCGGACTCACAGCAACGCATGGGACAGAGGAAAACTGCCTTTTTGCTTGTCCCAACCCGCAAATCTGTGTGGGAGCAGACCGTCCTATCTTTCTCCCAGTCAGACTGCTGCCTCGTGCTTACACTGCTGCCCTCTCACATAGTCCACACGCCTTCACCAGCCAGTCCCTAGGAAATGCACAGCAAACCCGACACTGAGATGCCACTTCAACACAGGCGAATGGCTTTTGGCAGCTCATAAACAAACAAAAAACATGTTGGGGAGAATCTGCAGCAAGCAGAAGCCTCATGAGTTGCTAGTGGGAATGTATGGCGGGTGCACAGGGGGTGCAGCTGCTGTGCAGAGCGGTTTGACGGCTCCTCAAAAGATCCACATAGGCTTTTCCTACGTTCGTCATCATTCTAGATGCGACAGAATTGAACACCTGGCCACAGACAAATGGGTCCACGGATGTTCAGAGCAAGCTTTCTCCCCAATGTAACCCATAAGCAGAAGCCAACCAAATGTCGTCCATAAGCTAATGAATGGACGGACAGAATGGGAAATGATTCCAATGGATAAACACAAAGGAATATTATTCACACATAAAAGGCGATGGAAGTAGTGGTACATACGCCACTGGGTTGAACCTTCCCACGGCTGTATGAGCCAGGGCACAGAGACAACTGCTCATGGGCGGTCTCCAGAGGTGTAGAGAGGGGAGAGTGGGGAATTGCTATTCGAGGGCTCCCGCTTTTTTGTCCGGATTGGTAAACGTTTGAGAATAGGAGAGGGCTTCAAAAAAGTTTGAGGGTGCTGAGCACTGGTGGCCTAGTGGTTGTGTGCAGGACTGCGGTCCACAGGGTTGACAGTTCAAATCTAGCAGCAGCTCTCCAGGAGCAAGGCTGGGCTTCATACTCCCACCAGGGCAGTGATGCCACAAAAACAAACAAACAAACAAAAACCCAAAGAACAAAAACAAACAAACAAACAAAGCAAAAAAGTTTGAGGGAAAAATGGAATTGAGAGATGACGCCATTTTCCCGTGAACTGTTTTTAAGCCTCCCTGGTAGACAGCCATGATCATCGCACAATAGGTTGAAAGTAACCCCACAGGATTGTGCATGTTTAAAACAAGGCTAAAATGAAACATGTTTCATGATACACATCTCAGCACAACAAAGGAAAAGGGGATGAAGTTCTAACACATATTACAATGGGTAGCGAGTTTGAAAATAGACTAAGTCCAAGGGCCAAACATACAAAAATATCTTACTATGTTATGATTCCACCTATATGAAATGCTCAGAATAGGCAAATCCAGAGACAGCGATTGGATCGGTAGTGGCTAGTCTTGGTGGTGAGGCGTGTGCATGGCATTATGTGTGTGGGCCTGCTGGAGAGCACGGGGCATCTGGTTGGAGTGGTGACATGCTTCCTGAATTAGGGGTGACAGTGGTACCCCCTGTGAATAACACTAAATAAAAATCACCAAATGGTGCACTCTACAGGGTGGCTTTTAGGGTATCTCAGAGATGAACGAGAAATCTGACATTCTACGGTTCTCTTGAGTTACCATAAATGTGTCAGCGTCTGGTTCACTTGCAGCATCTCGGCAAAGTTCTCGGCCACTTCATCGTTGAGTTCATTTTTGGTCAGCCTGGAAAAGAAAGGGGTGTGTCCGTTTCTGTATGACTTAGGAGGGAGACCTCAGACAGGCAGCTCCCTTTCTCTGGGCCCCAGTGTTCTCATCTGTCCCTGTGAACAGTCGTGTGGGCAGGTCCATTCCTCACTTTGCCTTTAAAAGTTTGCAGGTCAGTCCAGCCAGCTGCGCACAGCTCTTCTGTAGCTTTCCTTGTCCCAGTGCCACTGGGAGTGAGGCCCTCATTCGAGCCTCCAGGTCGACAATTCAGACGCCTCTGGAGGAGGAAGAAGCTGTGTCCTCTCATAATAGTTACAGCCTCTGTAACCCTAGAGAATGGTGCTGTGGGTCAGACGTGGCTTAGTGGCAGGGGGTTTAGTGCAAGGAAAGGTCCCAAGCATTCCCCATGACTTATAAGTTGCCCGTGGAGCAGGTAGGTGATGGGGATTGTGACGGAGTTGTTATGGGAATTCGAGCAAATTTATCTAACGTTAAAGATTAGATAGGCATTGTACCTCGCCTTATAGAGTTGCTGTTTTGACACCAACTACATGGCTGTGGGTGAGTGAGTGAATGAGTGAATGAGTGAGTAGTGAGTGAGTGAATGAATGAGGGAGTAGTGAGTGAATGAGTGGGTGAGTGAGTAATGAGTGAATGAGTAGCGAGTGAGTGAATGGGTGAATGAGGGAATGAGCAAATGAGTGAGTGAATGAGTGGGTGAGTGAGGGAG
>PVJH01042107.1:0-14526 GCA_004026705.1 Nesogale talazaci
AAGTTGTAGAGAAAATGGAACTTCCACCCATTATCACTTGGAATGTAAAATAATACAGCTAATTTGGAAGACTATGACCCAGAAATCACAATATTAGGTATTTACCCCAAATAACTGGAGCACAAACACAAAGAGAAACCTTTATGGTGATGTCTGTTCTAGTGTCATGCACAGTAGCCAGAAGGTAAAACAAGCCAAATGTCCATCAACAGATGAATAAATAAAGAAAATGTGATATCTGAATAAATTGCATTTTACTCACCATAAAGAGAAATAAAGTTCTTGTACATGCTACCACACATGGATGACTTTTGAAAGCATTATGTTGAGTGAAATGTCAGTAGTAACGGTGCAAATATTTTATTACTTCACTTATATGAAATAAGCAAGTATACAGAAACCAAAAATTGCTAGTGGTTATATTGTGGGCAGCAGATGAGCGTCAGGGGGAAATGAAGAGTTAGTGCATAGGGAGAACAAAGCTTTTCTCAACAGTGGTAGATTAATTTGAAAAAATACATACTTAAAATGGGGCGCCACTTGTAGACTGTCATCAATATTAGACTAAACTATAGACATCAAAACTCAAACAAATGTAAACTCATTGCCACTAAATCAATTCCCACTCACAGCCACACCAGAGGACAGAGTAGAACTGCCCTTGTGGGTTTCCCAGACTGTAAGTCTTTACCGAGGTTGAGACCCCCCTCTTCCTCCCATGGGATAACTGGTGATGTGGAACTGTTGACATGGTGGTGAGCAGTCCAATGATAACCCACTATGCAGTCAGAGCTCCTGAACTATAGATGTAAAAATTGTTGTATATATTTTCCTGAGAATATAAAAAAGAGAATTGTGTAACCCTAAAGTTCTTATTTTCAATTCATTCCCTGGCATGCTGTTTAATAAGAAAAGTATTTTTACTGCTCTAAGGATAATGTAAAGAAATAGTAAATCATGATAATAAGCACTCTACCTTTGAGGTCTTCCACGGTTTCCTGTGCTGGCATCTCCTAAATAAATGAAAACATATAAGTATATGGCTCAGTGCACAGCACTTTTCCAGTCAGTCTGCAGATATTGTTTAGCAATGGCTATTTGTTCCCTAAAAGACATGTAAAGAGTAATCATCAGATGCCCATTCTCCTTAAAAATAAGTAAAAAACTGAGAGTGATGTTGGCAATAAGTGTGCAAATGTGGCCTGCATATAATTGACATATGTATTGATTGTGATGGGAAGTGTAGGAGCCCCAATAAAATGATTTATTTAAAAAACTTTAAGAAAAAAGATTTTCATGATCAAACTGGCCTTCAGAGAATAAGAAAAAAAATTAAATTAAAAAATGAGTGGCGGGCTGAGACCTGGTAGCGTAGTGGTTGTGCACGGGACTGCAGCCCACTGGGATGGAGGTTCAATTCCAGCTCCATGGAGCAAAGGCTGGGCCTCCTACTCCCACCACCAGAGGGCAGTGATGCCCAAAAAAACAAAAAAAAATGAGTGGCAGAAATGAGGGCTAGGGAACTCCTCTAATCTTTCCTTCGTCCCACAGAAGACCAATAAATAATTTGAGTTGATGACATATTTTTCATTCTAGGCCTTGCTTTTTCTATAGAGTCTTCAAAAATGAGATCTATTTCCTTGAAGAAAAAAGTAAAGAGATCCAACCAAAAGAACTATACCAGGTTTAAGTGTGTGTGTCGGGGGCAGTGGAGTTGAGAGGGAAGTGATAATTAAGGAAGGAAAAATGAGAAAGAACAAGATACTACTGATAGAAGAATAAATAATTCCACTATAAATAAATGTGCTTTTGCTGTGGGTCAGTGAAGACAGCAGTGGTGGACAGGTGGATCAATTCCAACTTGAAAGGCATTGCTCAGAGGCTCAGAGGCATGACAGGCAGAAGAGAGATGCAAGTGAAAGTCTTAAAACAGAGAGTAGAGGCCCAGAGTAGGGACAGAGGACAGAGTCAGTCAGAGCATATTCGAAGCTCAGGACCACGTATTTATTTTACAGTCCCAAGCAACTACCCCAGGCCAATTCCAAACTTGAAGGATATATATTCCATTCGCACAAGGAACAGTATTGATGAGTATACAACTAGCCTGCATGTAAAGTACGTACAAATGCTATCCTGGTACACTTCCTCTCAGAGTGAAATAGACATTAAAAAAATAATGAAAAGGGGAAAATAAAGCACTGACCAGTAGCCCGGAAGAGTGGTGAGAGTTGATGCTGTGCCCTCGGGAGCTGCAGTGGAGAGGAGGTGTGGTTAGACTGCGATTAGCCTCTTCCTTCTTGCCGTTGTTAACCTGCTGACTGTTGCTAATCCAACAAGAGAAGCATGTAATCATTATTCATGAAACAGAATAGGGCTGAGCCCTGGTGGCGTAGTGGTTGAGGGCGGGACTGCGGCCCACAGAGTTGCCAATTCAAATCCAGCAGCAGCTCTCCAGGAGCAAGGCTGGGCCTCCTACACCTACCAGGGGGCAGTGATACCCACACACACAAAAAAAAAAGCACACCACAAAACAGAATAACAACTCTTTCAATATTAATCCAGAAACAGTTTTCCCTCAGTCCACTTTGGCATATTCATTATGTATGTGTAATTTTCAAGAGAGAATAATAAACATTATTAAGATTATTTTTAAACTACAAGGCATGCTCTTTAACAATCAGAAATAAGGGTAAGAATAATGGTAATTTGCTTACTGGAGAATTAGTTTAGTATGTTCATTTTAATCAACATAGATTTTATTTTTTTAAATATTCTTGCATGCTGCAAATATATAAATGACAAGATGAAAACACTAAAACAAAATTCTAAGCTGAGTGCAAATGATATTCAGGTCCTGGTATGAAGTCATACTGGTAGTCAGATAAATCAGATTGATTAAAAATATCCATTTTATGGGCTTGGCGGTTCAAATCCAGTAGTGGCTCTCAAGAGCAGCGCTGGGTGGTTCCCATGACCACCAGAGGGCAGTGATGCCCCCCCCAAAAATATCAATTTTATGTTTCGCCGGAAAATATTTTAAATATATTTAAATACATATATTTGAGGAATATACTGTGTCTGCCTCTGCTAGCATTTTTCATAAAGAACTACAAGTGAAAAATCACTTTACATCAAAATTAGAACATCTTAATTATGAACTGACACATTAATTGGAAAGTTACCTTGGAGCTTTATGAGGAGTTATTTGCTCACTGTTGGGCTCTTTGTCTTTATTTGACTTTTCTTTCTCTCTGGAGGGCTTTTTCTGAATTACCTCCCCTTTATCAAACATGAGGTGTAGGCGATAACTAACCAACTTGATTACAGTGAAGAAGATAGTCACTGAGCTGCAGTAGAAAAACGCAGTGATCGAATTTGGAGGAAAAGCCTAAAAGAAGAAAATATGAGACAATGAATTCAATTACCGTAGCAATGATAATCACTCAATTATAAGATTGTCTTTTTTTTTCTTTTTTTTTTTTTTTGGCCTGAAAGCATTTTTTGAGAAGGAATTGAGCAAGGTTTTAAATTCCATTTTATTTTATAAGTTTTTTAGTTATAATATCTGAGAAGAGAAAGCTGCAATTCTCCCCCCCCCCTTTTACTTTTGCATCTTTTCTGGGCTCTCAGAGCTGTATTGATGAGCAACATTTGATTTGCAAAAACCTTACAGAAATGAGTGAAGCTTTCCCTTCACATGAGGTCTTTCACAGAGCTTAATCCTAGTCTGTGCATCTGGTCTTCAAGGCTGGAAAAGGACTTTCAGATTCTGTTTTCTTCTGTTATCTTTCTTTCTTTTTTTTGTGGGCATCACTCCCCTCAGGTGGGTGTAGGAGGCCCAGCCTTGCTCCAGGAGAGCTGCTGCTGGATTTGAACTGCCAACCCAGTGGACCGCAGTCCCACACACAACCACTAAGGCACCGGGGCTCAGCCCTCAGATTGTTTTCTAACAAAACATTTAAAGTTGAGAGTCTCATGGAAAAAACGAGAACGTTAGCACTGTTTCTCTCCTTCCCCGTCCCAGTCCACCCATGAGGTCTGTGGATTTATCCATGGTGGTGAAACAGATGAAAGACCTCAAAAGGATATATATGACTTATTCCATAAGGGAAAAGGATGTCTTCAGGAATAACATGTGATCTAAACCTGGAGATGAAAGTAAAGTTTAATGCAGTTGGTCCAGTCCTCTAAAAAACAAGAATCACCTAAGGTCTAATGTCAGGATCTTGCACACATCTTTCTCATTCTTTTTTCAGGAACAATGACTATCATGGGCTGAATGATCCTTCCTAAAATGGAAATCTTGATTTGTGGGGTGAAAAGGAATTCTAGAGGATGCCCCAGCCCACTGTGATGCAGCATCAGGGTGAAACAGTCTGTAAAACAAACTAGCTTGGCAAAAGGAGCTACAAATAAGGTATAACACTATCACCAATAGGGGCAGGATGAAATGAAGGATTTTCAAAATCACTTACTCACTTTTAATAGGAAAAAAAATCCACATATCAATATAAATAATGAAATTTAAAACCACATATGATAATATTGATAGATAATGGATAAATTTCAGATCCATAACTGGAAGCAGATAAGTTTCATTTCTCTACCTACATCTCCTGATGTGGCACTGTGAAACACCTCGAACAATCTCTATGTCAAAAAGTACTGCCACTGAGCTCCCAGTTCATACATGTATGATTTTATTCCAAACAAGAAGTATTTAAAACATTTCTGCAATCAGTAACAAACTTCTCTTACTCTTATTATGATGCCTTCACACACACAACAGAAGGGAGGTGGGGGTGATGTTTATCAGCCACCCAGCAACACGTCAAGGAAGGCACTGGGCACCCCTGGCCCCTTGCAAGGTGAGCTTCAATCCAAAGTATGCTGCTGCCCCTGGACCCCAGCAAAGCAAAGCCCAGACATCCCTGTGACCTGGCAAGGAAGGCCCAGCTATCCTGGGGACTGAGTAACATGGCCCCAGCACCTTCTACTCAACAAGGAAGTCCCTAGACATCCATGTTCCCTTTCAAGGTAGGATCTAGCCATCCCCACCATCTGGCAAGGCAGGTTCTGGTCATCCTAACTTTCCAGCAAGAAAGGCTCTATGCATAACCAAGATCAGGCAAGGAAGTTCCCAGCCATTCTAGTTAATGAAAACTTCAGATGTCCCCAGGAGCTGGCTAGATAGGTGCTGGCTGCCCCTTTGACCCAACGACAAGGATAGCCATGGCTGTTTCTGTCTCCCAGCATGGTAGGCCCAAGACATCATAAAAATACATCAAGGAAGGCCCTGGACATCACCACCATGACCAAGAAGGAAAGTCCCATGCATCTCAATGACCCAGCAAGAAGACCTCAGCTGTCCCTGCCCCCAGACAAGGGCAGGTCCTGGTCATGCCAGTCTTCTGCCCCCAGACAAGGAAGGGTCCTGGCCATGCCAGTCTTCTGGCAAGAGTAAGCTTTTCCTACTGACCCAGCAGCCCATACAAGACTAACAACTATACCACTTGTCCTGGAAACTGATGCCTTTGAATTATAGTGTTAGTGAAGAATATCAAATATATCCTAGATTTCCAGAAGAATAGACAAACCTGTCTTGGAAAAAATACAGCTGGAGTGCTCATTAGAAAAGAGGATATTGTGTGCGGGACTACGGCCCATAGAACTGATGGTTCAAATCCAGCAGCAGCTCTCCAGGAGCAAGGCTGGGCTTCCTACTCCCACCAGGGCAGTGATGCCACAAAAAAAAGAGAGAGAAAGAGGATAATAAGACTTTATTTTTATTATGTATTTTGGATATATTATGAAGGACCAGTTCCTAAAGAATATCATGCTTAGTGAAGAAGAAAAAAGAAAGACTCACAGAGATGGATTGAAACAATGACTTCAAAAATAGGTTATGAGTCAGCATTGAATCAATGGCAGTGGGGCAAGTAATGCCCCAGAGAGATGATGAAAAATGTTCTCTAACATAAATTGACAATGATGTCTCTCAGGAGCATGAGAGATACTTACAAACCTTAGATTCATGAATCTATTTTGGACTTGCATTGAACTGTAGTTGAAATCTAAACAATTAGTTCTTATGGCATGGCTCTGCTTGATGCTCACCTCATGAAGAGATCAGTAAAGATAAAGGTGCTCCAGAAAAGTGTGGAAAGGAAATTTGATGGTGTTCAGTAACCAGAAGGCTTACATCTGGGTTCTTAAAGGCTTCCTTCCAACAGTCATCGAAGTGAGGGATTAAATTTCTACATAGAAGAAGCTCACAGACTTGGGTGATCCAAGAAGTGTGAATAATAAAATACAACCCCAAGGAGGGAATGGTATCGGGGTTTAAGTTGTGAACATCTGGTTTGCAGAAGGTTTTGGATGATAGTGGAAGCCCAAAATCCATTTGCAATAACCACACATGGACTAAGTCACCAGTGAATCCTCTGATCACAGTGGGGAGATATGCATAGTCTTACTATCAGACTGAGAACATTGTAATGCCAATTAGGGCAGACATAGTGAGACTAAAATATGATATCACTTTATCTCCCTTTTGGCGCATTTGAAAGATGTTTCAGTTTTGCTTTGGCTTTTAAGTGAAGGAGAAATACCAGTCAATTATACCTCCTTTGAATCCCTTCTGACTATAGGCCAGGAATGGGAATAGCTTTATTGTCATGTACAATGCATTGGAAAGAAAAGTACCGTAGAAGTAGTTAGGTTAAAATTTGATCTCCTTGTCATTTGATCCATTTAAATTTTCTCTAGATTTTAATATTTGCTGCTTTCTTTTCAATTGGTATTTTATCTTTTTACTTTGTTATTGTGAATTTTTGGTTATTTAATGGTTTTCTGTAAATGATATCCAATCTATAAAAGTCTATATGGTAACTGGATTAATGATTCCTTGAGGTTATGTCAGGAGAGGTTGTGGCAAAATGGAAAACTAATAACAATGAAAACAAGAATGAATAAAATGTTCAAAAACTCATTGTGGTGATGATTGTAAATTTTATTGATGTGACTGAACTATTGGATTGCATGATATCTTTACTATATACTAATAAAAATACTTAAAAATCTATCTTGTGAGGAACTGATATCCGGGGAAGCTGATATCATGTGGGAAAAGAATGCTTTGAAAATGATGATGGCAGCATATGTGCAGATGTGCTTGACACACTGGATGAATGTATAGCTTGTGATAAGAGATATAAGAGCCCCCAATAAAAGTATTTAATTTTCAGCGGCTCCATAGGAGCAAAGGCTGGGTCTCCTACTCTCACCACCAGAGGGCAGCGATGCCCAAAAAACAAACAAAAAAAGTATTTAATTGTAAAAATCTATCTTGAAGAACAATACTATTTTTCATAGGATTCTATCTATGCACCTTGAAGAAAATTCAATAATCAGAACTCTTATTCAAATTTATACACCTAGCAAAGAGCCCTAGTGGTATAGTGGTTATGAATTGGGCTGTCATCCGCCTGACTGGTAGTTCAAAACCAACAGCGCCTCCAAGGGAGAAAGACTGGACATTGTTCTACTGTACACCCAGCACTAAAGCCAGTGATGGAGACATGGAAGAATTATATCACTGTCTTCAGTTGGGAAATGATCGAATATGCAATCAACATGCCTTGATAATTATTGGTGATTAGAAAGTAGCATTTGAAAATAAGGAAGAAGGAAAAGCCATTTGAAAATATGGACTTGGTGACATGGATTTGTAATTGCCGCAAAAGGCATAAGAACTTTGCAAGACCAAAGACTTGTTGGTAGCCAATAGCTCTTTTCAGCAACACAACAGACTGTACACTTGATTCTTCAGAAGGAATACACAGAAGTCAAATTGATCACATCTGTGGGAAGAGACATTGGAAAAGTACAATATCAGCACCTACAATCAGGCCAGGGATGATCGGTTGCTCATGTGTAAGTTCAGATAAAGCTGAAGAAAGTGAAAACAAGTCCACAAGAGCCAAAATACAACCTTGAGTCTGTTCCACGTGTACTTCAGTAGCAAATGTGCTGCATTCAACACTGATGATAGAAGATCTGATGAGCTGTGGTGGGGCCTTAAGACCATCATTCATGAAAAAAAAAGCAAAAGGTCATTAAAAAGACAATAAAGAAAGAAAAGATCAAAGGGAGCGTCAGAAAATGCTCTAAAATTTGTAAAGCAAATGGAAAAAATTATGAAGGCAAAGAGCTACACAGAAAATTTCAAAGAGAAACTTGAGAATACAAAACTAAATATTATAATGAAATGTGAAAAACCTAAAGTTAAAAAAAAAAAAAGGAACAACACACTCAAAATATCTTAAACTGAAAGAACTCAAAGAATTCAAGCCTCCAGTTACAACCTTGAAAGTTTCTGCAGGCATAATTTTGAATGATACAGGGAACATCAAGAGAAGATCCAAAGAATGCATAGTCATTGCACCAAAAGGAACTACCACTTTAGGAGGTACAATATGATCAAGATCCAATCAGGCTGAAGGCAGAAGGTCAAGCTGCACAGAAAGCATTAGCCAAAAGTAAGGCTCAAAAATTCATGGATTAATCAATTAATCAATTGAAATATTTCAACAAGCTGAAGCACTGGAAGCACCGGTCTATGCCAAGAAATTTGGAAGATAGCCCCTTGACCAACTGATTTGAACAGATCCATATATGTACCCATCCCAAAGAAACATGGCCCAGAAGAAGGCTCAAACTATAGAACTAGCATTGATACTACATGCAAGAAAGATTTTGCTGAAGATCATCCAAAAATGGTTGCAGCAGTACATTGCCAGGGAGTGACCAGAGGTTCAATCCCAATTCAGAAGAGGATGTGGATGGAACAAGGACTCATATTGCTGGTGTCAAATGGATCTTGATTCATAGCAAAGAATACCAGAAAGATGTTTACTGGTATCTTAGTGACTATGCAAAGGCATTCAACTGTGTGGATTATAACAAACCATTGTACTCATGCATGGATCAAGAGTCAGTTGTATAAACAGAACAAGAGCCTGCTGCATGGTTAAAATTCAGGAAAGGTGTGCATCGGGGCGGTAGCTTCTCACCGCCCTTACTCAATCTGGAGACTGAGCAAATAATCCAAGAAGCTGGGTTATATGTGGCAGTACAGCCCCTTTAAAAAACAAAAACAGTTGGGTGGGGAATAGAGCATTTGGAGTTCGTTCCACCAGGTCAAACTGTTAATCACCAGTTTATGAAAAGATTGCATAACCCGTCTGGGACCCCCAAAACAGCCTGATTTGTGGCACAACAGGGACTCAATCAATCCTCATGGAAACAGCAGTAAAAAGATGAAAGGTCGTGGTGCCTTAGGTATATCTACTGCACAAGACTGTTTTATAGTGCTGAAAAGCAAGGATGCTGCTTTGAAGACTAGGGTGCCCTTGGCCCAAGACATGGTATTTTCCATCACCTCACATGAATGTGAAAGGTGGACATTGAATAAGGAAGACAGAAGAAAGAAGGTCTTGGAGAAGAAATGTTGAAAGTAACTTAGACTGCCAAAGAACAAACAAATCTGTCTTGGATGTCCAGTCAGAATGCCGCGGAGACCCAATAATGCCAGAATTTTTAATTTCAGGAAAAAAAATTTGTTTTATTCTTTACTTTCATAGTTATCAATATATGTAACAACCAAAATATATTTAAAATATATAAATATAACTTTGGTACCAGATATGCTTTAATTAAATGTATTCAAATGTATTTAAATAAATGTTATAAAAACATTGTACCAACTTGGCCAATAAACACATGTGGGATTAATTGAAGGGTGGAGAGATAAATGGCTCAGTGAGCATAGCCTTTCTGGTTCTCTGTCTTGCTCCTTGATGGTCAGACCAGACTGCCTTAGCTACTTCTGTGCCTCAGCTGGCATGACAAAATCAAACTTACAAAAACACACAACAGCAGAAAACAAACTAAATGGCTAGTGTCTTATAAAAACTAGACCCTGTGTGCATCAAGATTCCCCAAAAGATTAAAAATAGAATCCACAGACTGGAGAGAAAATTTGGCTACAGCATATGAAACTAAGAATTAATCGCCTAAATTTATTAAAAAACTTCAACACTTCAACAAGATTAAGACAAATAATTTGTTTGTTTTTTAAAAGACAGAGGATATGAGCAAACACTTAACTAAAGAAAAAGCATCCAGGGCTGAGCCCTGGTGGCGAAGTGGTTGTGCATGGGGCTGCAGCCCACTGGGACGGAGGTTCAATTCCAGCAGTGGGGCTGGGCCTCCTACTCCTACCACTGGAAAGCAGTGATGCCCCCCCCCCCAAAAAAAAAAAAAGAAAGAAAGAAAAAGCATCCACGCAGCCAACACACATATGAAGAGATAGTTGTGATCATGAGTCATTCCAAAAGTTTAAATCCAAACAATGAGCTATCACCTCATTCACCATTAATGGCAAAGTTAAATAAATAAATAAGTTCTGGTGAAGGTGGAAAGTAGATAGCATTCTTCAAAAAGTGTGGACTAGAAAGACCATGCAAGCCAGTGTTAGTTTCAGTTGCATAGAAAACAAATGAGTATCACAAGTTCGTGTGTAGAAGAAATAATTTGATATCAAGAGTGCATCCCAGCCCAGACCAACTCAGGTACGTGAGTACAACGCTAGCCAGAACCCTTCTCAGACTCAGGTAGCCAAAGTCTGATGATGCAGAAAGGTGAAGAGGGATGCAGGGAGATCACAGGTAAGAGGATGCAGAATTGCATGAATCCAACATCAGTTGGAACATGGCAGAGCACTGACAGCTTTCCGAGTCAGCAGCCCACATGGGGCTGCCCCACGAGGCAAGCACGGTCCAGCAAGCAGGAAGACGAGGGACCAGAGAGAAGAAAATTCCTCACTGTCTTTCTTAGAGAAAAGGCCACTCCTACAAGGAAGTATCATCAGGCTGTGATCTGAACGATAGGTTGGGCGCCATCCCTACAGGGTCAAGTGGACACAAAATCTAACTTTCACACACAGCAATCCCTCTACTTGGAATATATGCTTAAGAAGTAACACAAATATGAACAATCAAAAAGAGGGAAACAGTTGAATGAATAGACGTTGCTACACACAAATTAATCTACACAGCATTAAAGAATAAGGATAAATCTGTGAAATACTTCATAACATGGATGAGCCAGGAGGACACTATGCTGAGTGAAATCAATCAGTCACAAAAGGACAAATATTGTATGACAATACCATTGTAAAAAGTCAAGAGAAATCTTTGATGGTTACTAGGGGAGGGAGGGGGAGGGCAGGAGATAAAGTCTCAGGCTAGAGGGTAGAAAACTGTTAACTTGGGTGAAGAGGAGGAAAGCGTACAATTATAGGGAGGTTAGCAAAAACAAAAGAATATGGTGGTGGAGAAAGACCTTGGGAAGTTTGTGTGCGTTAAAGGCAGTACAAATTAAAGACAACAGATGCAAATAGTGTTTATACAAAACTAAAAAAATAAAAATCTCACTGCCATTGAGTTGATTCTGACTTGTAGCACTCCTCTAGCAGAGGTCAGAACTGATGCTGTAGTTTTCCTGAACTGTAAATATTTATAAGAATAGGAAGCCTCATTTTTCTCCTGTGGGACAGAAGAGTGAAAACAGAGCCAGATGACGTTTGTATCTTATGTGAGGTTGGGTTGTCTAGAGAAGCGCGAGTGTAAATGTATACAGACGTTTATAACAAGATGGCTCACACAGCTGTAGAAGTGGTTAAATCCAGTTTGCTTCAGGTTTATGTGTCAGATGTTAAGCTGCAGTTTTTTCCTGACTCGTGGATAAAGCAGGCATGGAAAACAATATAGAAGGTCACTTTTTCTGAAGTCTTCAACTACATATTCTACCCCTTTCTTCCCACTATACCATTCTCCCTCTAAAGATCAACTTTACCACTACCAGGTGGAGAGTTATAGCCCCATGTTATTCATGTCACCTTAATGTTTTATGCTGTGTTTTGTTGGAAAAGTAGTTAAGAGTGATAGTAAATAAATATTTTTAAATAAATATTGATAATTATATTTGACATTACTAATCACAGATCTTAGAGGATTTAGAAATAAGATTTCTCAGTAATTAATAAAATTAGCCTCTACATACATAAAGTCTCATTAAATTAAGTTTCTTCCAAAAGTGAAGTGTTTAAACTGAAATCTGCAAAAAACATATGTATATAGAAAATGCCAGAACACATAAAATAATAGAACACTACATAAGTCCTGATCAGCAGTAAGTACCCAGGTACACCTTGTGAATCAAGGTCTCATAAATAGAAGAAACTCAGAAATACACTATCACAGGCAGCACCAAAGTAAAGATGCTATCTTTAAGCATCAAGAGTGGAAGAATAGAACCTTCAATGTAGGTAGAGAAGGATACTTTTTAAAAAGATCTTTAGAAGACCAGGGCCAAAGAAGTTATCTTTTGTATCTAACTCTGACTTGAATGATTAAAACCTTGTCAGGTGATTTGCCCCCTCTGATGCACATTAGGCCTGAGCTGGTTTTCAACATATTCTTCACTTTTTTGTCTATCCATATTGGGTGTATCTCAGATGTGTTATATCATTGGGGTTTACACTCTTGAATTTGTGTTATATGTTTTTCTGTTTTTCAGTATATTAAACCCAGAATTGAGGAACCTATAGGAACAGAAAATAGAATAAAGGTTGGTGGGGTGGTGAGGAGGGTAGGTACAGTGAGGGGGTGTAAAAGGTAACTGATGTCAAGAAGCTCAGGAAGGAAAAAAACTGTTTTGAATTTAATTGTGGTGACAGTTGTACAATA
This sequence comes from Nesogale talazaci, assembly GCA_004026705.1. Classification (NCBI taxonomy): domain Eukaryota; kingdom Metazoa; phylum Chordata; class Mammalia; order Afrosoricida; family Tenrecidae; genus Nesogale; species Nesogale talazaci. The sequence continues at coordinate 12,813 of PVJH01042107.1, forward strand.
CTACTTGATGTGATTGAACTTTGGAATATGGTATGTGTATTAACTCCCAATAAATTGTTTTTTGGGGGGAAAAGTAATATAATGCAGTCACATAAAGTTTTTTTGTTGATAGTGCAAAGTCCACTGGCATAAAGATATAAAAATTCTGATATAACCATTTTGATTTTCTCAAAAGTCCAATATGAGTGCAATGATCAGTTCTTGGTTTTCTAACATGTTGTGACTTAGCAAAAACTTAAATATCATAAAAGATAAATTTAACTAAACATTATATTCTACCCAATAAAGCATACTTAACTAGATGTTGTGAATTCAAATTGTATGTATGGAAAAATATATCTCATATCTCAAATGTAGTTATGTAAAAATTAGCCTATATGCATTCTAAAAAACCCATAGAAGTTGTTGTAGGGTGAGATTATGGCTACAGTATATACTTCTTACATAATGGGAATATAAAAATTGGAAATATGTGGGATGTTAGACAATAAGTGCCGGTTGGAAGAGAAAGAGATGTACGTGGATTTTATGTTGCACCAGATAATTCTCTACAACATCAGTTTGACAGAATGCAGGACACTTTGCTGGGATGACGTGGAACAACAGGGTGACCAAACAAAATTCATGGCCTCAAAAAGCTCAGGACATAAGGGCTGAGCCCCGGTGGCGCAGTGGGACTGCGGCCCACTGGGTTCAATTCCAGCAGTGGCTCCACAGGAGCAAAGGCTGGGCCTCCTACTCCCACCACCAGAGGGCAGTGATTTCCCCCCCCCAAAAAAAAATGTAAAAAGAAAAAGCTCATGACATAAGAGGAGTAATAACATACTGGCTCCAAGAACAAGCTTCAAGGCAGTTTTCAAAGTGTTCTAATACTAATCAGAAACACAGAATGGCAGAAGAGCAAGGAAAAGAGAAGTTATTTTAGCTGTGGGGATCAGGGAAGGCCAACAGGGGACACAATTTTTCTGCTTCGCTTTGTTTGAAGCGTAGGCTTTGCCAAGATAAGATGATAAGGGAGGGAAAAGGACTAGCTTATGCTGAGAATCACTCTCTTCCAGGTATACAGAAGTCCTTAAATATATGAATAAAAAAATTTTTTTGAGGGCATCACTGCCTCTGGTGATCGTGGGCACTACCCAGTGCCGCTCCTGAGAGCCGCTGCTGGATTTGAACTGCCAAGCCCGTGGGCCGCAGTCCCGCACTCAACCAACCACTCCCGCCAGCGGGTCTCAGCCCAAATATATGAATAAATGTAATGCCCATTTCCACCCTACGTGGAAGGTCCTCATCCTACTGTGCTATACAAACAAGAAGTTTGTTGAAATGTGCTCAAGCTCATACAGCTAATGGGCAATAGAACCAAAATGTGAACCAGCCCTGCCTTCCTGATTATATTGCTATAATGCCTCTGTAAAAACTCTTTTTAAAAAAGAAAAACAGGGGGGACTCTGGGAAGATGGCCGCCAGATAGGAAGCCCAAGCCCGGAGCTCCTGGAGATCGTTCCTGAGGGAAGCTATAAGACCAGCCTCCTAAAGAGAGACCCCAGGGCCACAAAACACCAAGGAAAATGCCACCTAATATGAATAAATCAAACAAAAAACAGCTAGCAGCTTCCACAGTATCAAGAAAAGAGAAACTGGATCCGATGCAAGAAGATCAGCTGGACCTAACAGCAATCATAGAAAATGCGGAGATGGATCAACCACAGAAAGA
>PVJH01042108.1:0-14508 GCA_004026705.1 Nesogale talazaci
GGGCTCAGCCCATGCCCAACGTTCTTGCAGACAAGCTCGCGCCATCTTTGCTTCTAAGGAGCCTTCTAGCTGTGCTTCCGAGACAGGTTTGTTTGTTCCCTTGTTCTCGCACCAGCTGGTGTTGGTAGATGCAGTATTCTTCCCCAAGACCACAACGCAAAAGCATCACTCCGACACTCTTCCGCATTCCTCGTCCAGCTTTCCCATACACAGGAGGATTTTGAAAATGCCACGGTGACTTACTTGTTAACGCTCCAATGAAGAGGTCTTTTGCAGCAGATTTGCCGCATGCAGCGCGTCCTTTGATTTCCAGGCGCCTGCTTCCATGGGTACTGCTTGTTGCTAGGCGACACTGGGTGGGTGCGAGCTCAGAGCGACCCCGTGGACCACAGACCGAGACCCCACCCAGGCCCGCACCAGCCTCACGAGCGTGTTGATTATGGAGCCAACTGAAATGAAGTCTGGGCTGAGCCCCGGTGGCGCAGTGGTTTGAGTGTGGGACTGCGGCCCACAGGGCTGACGGTTCGAATCCTGTAGCAGCTCTCCAGGAGCAAGGCTGGGCTTCCTACTCCCACCAGGGCAGTGATGCCATAAAAATAAATAAATACATAAAATAAAATGAAGTCTGACCACCTCCATCCTGTCTCGGCTTATCATCATACCGTTGATTGGTCTGGTTGTGAGGCTTCTGTTCAGGATCATTCAGGCGGAAGGTTGCAGTCTTCGATCTTAGTCACGGAGCAGTGCAAGCCCACTTCCCTTTCGGCAACCAAGATTCCGTCATCTGCCTGTTGCTGATTGTTGGTGGGTCTTCTTCCAATCCTGATACCAGAGAGACCAGTAGCTCAGATTACTTGCTCAGCGTACAGATTGAATAAGGAGGGCAGGACGGTCCAACTTTGATTCACACCTTTCCTCATTTTCACACAGTTCTCTGGGGTTCGGGTCCAGTAACTGCTCCTTGGTCTAGGTACGTCTGAGCGCAGGGAAGTGTTCTGGGGTTCACCTTCTTTCCAACGTGGTCTGTAAATTGTTGTGATCTCCTTGGTCAAATGCTTTTGCGTCGTCAATGAAACACAAGTAAACATCTTTCTGGTATTTTCTGCCAAGGTCCGTCTGACATCAGCAATGGTACCCTTTGTTCCACACCCTCACTAGAGTTCAGCTTGCATTTTGAACCCTTCCCTGCTTATATGTTGCAACGGTTATAAATTTATTACTATTTGTTTGGTGGTCACCACTGCCCTCTGGTGGGAGTGGGAGGCCCAGCCTTGCTCCTGGAGAGTTGCTGCTGGATTTGAACCGCCAAGCCTGTGGGCTGCAGTCCCGCACTCAACCACTATGCCACTGGGGCTCAGCCCGAAATGATTTTTTTAAAGGAGGAGTTGATACCAAGGGCTTAAGTAGAGAGAAAATGTTTTGAGAAAGATGATGGAAACAAATGTACAAATGTGCTTTGCATGCAATGGGTGTATGGACAGATTGTGATAAGAGTTGTATGAGCTCCCAATAAAATGATTTTTTTTTTTAAAAAAGGGAGTTGTCTAGTAAAGAATGCTGCCAGCAGACGTACAAATAAGCTTGATACAATTGTTGTCTGGATTCTCCTAAGGATTGTAAAAGCCCTCTATGAAAGCACCAAAATAAAATTAAATAAAAATTAAATTTAAAACATCATTTTCCAGCAGAGTTTTACTTATATGTGTTACAAATGACATTGCTCGATTATTTGCACATTCTGTTGGCTTGCCTTTCTTGGGAATGGGCATAAATATGGAACTCTTCCAGTTGATTGATCAGGCAGCTGCATTCCAAATTCCTTGACATTTCCAGCATTGTATCGGTTTGTTGAAACAGTTCCTGGAACTTTGTTTTGGCCAGTAATTTCAGTGCAGCTCAAATACACCTGACTATCATGCAAAGCAGGGGACGCTGATCAGTGTCCTGTGGCACACTGCTTCAGCATAGTCCCTCTATCTTCTTTTGCTACGTCCTCTGCTGCCCAATATTTTGCGCATAGAATCCTTCATTATTGCATCTCAGGGCCTGAATTCTATCCTCAGCTCTTTCAGCTTGTAGAATGATGAGCATGTTCTTCCCTTTGGGTTTTCTAACTCCAGCAGCACTTTGCACATTTCATCGTCATACTTGACGTCCTCTTCTCAGGCTGCCCTTTGAAATCTCTGGTTCAGCCCTTTCGTTTCCTTCCTTCCTTTCCCTGTAACTACTCCATGTTCAAGAGCAACATTCAGAGTCTCTTCTGACTTCCATTTTGGCCCTTCCCCCCCCCCCCCTGCCCTGTTTTCTTTTTTTTTCTTTTTTTATTTTAGGCATCACTGCCCTCAGGTGGTGGGAGTAGGAGGCCCAGTCTTTGCTCCTGGGAGCTGGAATTGAACCTCCAACCCAGTGGGCCGCAGTCCCGCGCACGACCACTACGCCACCGGGGCTCAGCCCCCGCCCTGTTTTCAATGACTTGTTTTCTCCATGCACGACGCACTTGATTTCACCCCACAACTCATCTACTCTGTGATCACTAGATTGTCAGATTGATTTTTCGAGATGGTCTCTAAATTCAGGTGGGAAAATAGTCAGGATCAGACTGAATGAATTCAATATTGGAAAACTAGTGTAATTAGTCATTCTTTGTGACTTTTATAAACCATTCCTAAATCAGGGACAATCCCTTCTTTAAGACTCCATACTCCCTCCTCTGCGTGCAAATGGCAGTAATTCGCCTTCCCTGCCTTCCGTGCACCCGGACGTCACCCCGTTGAGACACTGTGAAGTGCCCGGGGAGTCGTCTTTCTGGAGAGCTCCCAGTGTGGTCAGAGCCCACCGTGCCTGTGTAGACAGGGAGTCCTCCCAGCGACTCACAGGATACAGTCACACACGCCAGCCCTCCTGTCTCTCCAGTCGGATACCAACAAGGTTCTGCCATCTCCCAGGCAGCCCCATGGGACTGGGCTCCAGTTGCCCCTTACAGCAGCAGCCTGCTCAATACGTCAGCCTGCTCAATTACCCTGCACCAACCTTCTTTTATGCCTGTGTCACCCCTGCCCCCCTTGGTGCTCCGTGGAACCCCTCCCAGATGAACCTTTCTAAGGCAGCCTGACCTAAGATGAGAGCTGCAGCTCCCACCCCCCAGCCCCAAACAAAAACCCCTCTCCCCGCCGATGCTGGAAGAATGCAGCATCCATGTTGCCTCTTTTTTGGAACAAAATCCAGGTCTTTGAAATGAATACATGAACAGGTGCCCAAGCAGCCCCGCCCTTGCACGCCTGGCTCTGAGCCCCCAGTGATTTGGACCGCCCCCCCCCCTTGGAAAATCCTCCTTTGTGCAGAGACGAAACAGCCCCTTTCAACATAATTAACCGCCTCTTTCCTGCGTTTCCTAGCGTGTCTTTGGAAGCAAACAAGCCATTTTCTCTCCACATATAAAATATTGAATTGTAAAAGAGAAGCGAGATTTAAGTGGCGCGGAGCGAAGACCTCCGTGGCTTTCCTAAAATAATCGTCTGCGTTGGACACACATCACAGGAGTGCTCTCTGCAGCGGTGTAATTAAATGCCTGAGGTTTGGCTGCCAGAGCTCGGCACACAGCGCTCCTGAGTTTTTGCCCGGGGGGTTCAAGTTCAAATAGACAGTCAAGTTCATGTCCCCAAGGAGCCATCGGGATGTCCTCGGAGGCTCCACACTGGGCGAGAGTCCAAATGTCAGCTCATCCAGACTGGAATCATGGTCTCGAACCCTTCGGAGGTCAGCGCACCAAGGACAGAAAGGACAGGGAATGGCTTAATTTAAGGGAGATGCTCAGAAGAGCAGGAGTGAGGCCCTCCTCTATCCCCATCCCTCTCCCAGCTTTCCAGATACCGGAATTCCCCGTCAGGTGGTCCGTGCCTTATGTGCTCGCCAGGAGGCCACACTCTTGGCTGAGCTTCTGGTTCAGAGTTTAATATTCCTGCTAATGAGCTCTAAGAGGGTAAGCTCTCTGCTCAAGGAGCTGTGCCTTCAACCATCTTTTCTGGCTGGGCTTTTTAAAAATACTTTCGCTGAGGCTGCTGCCCCAATTAAGCACCAGGCTCCGCCAGAGGTCCAGGATGAACGGACTATGAGCCACACAGGAGACGTTTTCCTCGCCGTCGTGCCCACGATCATCCGCTCAGTCTGCAGCTTCACTGCCTCCCCGAACATCTTGGTCCAGGAAAACAAGTCCCGGTGCTTCGCAGGGACAGAGGGATTTCTGCAGGATCCTGGGGCAGCCACCCATTAAGCACTGGCTATTGGGGATGAGTGCGCAAGAGCTGCTTCTTAATAAGCGAGGATATCATGGTGCTGGAGGCTGGATAATTCAATCAGGAAGCAGAGGTGTCTCGGGGCTTTTCTATTTCTTTGTCCCCTGCCGTGTTCCAGAGAGGATTCCAAGTGGCTTACAAGGATATGCAAAACATCATCAGATCTTTCCAATTAAAGACGAGAGCAGGAATTAGATGGCTCCGGGTTGGCAGTTTGCCAATCCATAGCCAAAGCCTTCGGGTTTCCGCACTGACATTTAACTCAGCCCATCTGAGTCTGAGAATTTGGCCCAGGGAAACCGGTGGACAGCCACCCGTTGGCTACAAGGATGTCTCAACAAATGGGACAACTGGAATTCTCTCACCGGCAGTCCAATAATCACTGTGTGTGTGTGTGTGTGTGTGTGTGTGTGTGTGTGTGGTGGGGGTGAGGGGTTGCCCTTCAAACTTAAGATGCAGCCATTAGAAAAGGGAGGTTGGCAAGGATTTTTGTGTTGGGAGAGAAAAGGCATCTCTGATGAATCAGTCATGGGTCTTGCAAGATCCTGCCCTTTGATCTCTGATGTCATTTCTGTCACGAAGGCCCGCATCTCCCATGCTTCTTCTTCGTTTCCAACTTTTGCATTTCGCATTTCATTTACCGGTGACGATCAATGCCTGGCGACTGCAGACTGGATCCACTTCAGGTGGCAGAAGTGATAAATACATAAATCTTCCGCTTCTTCATCTCTGACATTAGGGGTTGGCGCACATGGCTGAGTAATTGGGGCATCCCTTCAGGAGGAACTAGTCCCTGGAGAATGGTGTCCTGCTTGGGGTCATAGAGAGTCAGCGTTAAAAGATCATGCCTCTCTTGCTGAGCCCCGATGGCGTAAGTGGTTGAGTGCGGAACTGCAGCCCGCAGCCTTGGCGGTTCAAATCCAGCCGCAGCTGGGTAGCGCCCATGACCACCAGAGGCAGTGATGCCCACAAAAAAAAAAAGACCATGCCTCTCAGTGGGATGGGCTCACATACCCTGGGGCAGCAACAAAGGAATCAAAGGTCACCATTGTCAGGGTGGCCATGGCCCAGGCTCGGGTCATTCATTCTGTGGTCTGTGACCCAACGATAGCAGGGGTCGTGACAGCAGGCTTCCAATGGGTCTTAGAATCGACGTTTTCTACAATCAGCACTTATTGTGCTCATGAAGATTGTTTTTAAAGTTTCTTCAAAAAATATATACATTTTTTTTTTTCTGTAGGCAAGGGAGGCAAAGAAGAAAAACAAAGTAAGGACAGAAGACAGAGCCAAAAACGAGGCTAAGAAAAACTCAGCCCTCCAGATCCCGAACCCACCAGCATATGGCTGGGCCATAAATTTGGCTCCCAGTTTCTCGGCAGCCAAGTCAAAAAGGGAAAGCTGGTCATTTATGCGGTCCCTGGTGTCCCGAAACAAAAGCAGGCCAGATGCTCGGGAGAAAGAGAAACTATTTCGGGTACCAAGAACAGGCAGGGATTTCTCCCACGGCCCTCTCAAAAAGGCCCCCGGGCGACGTCACCAGCATCTTCCGGACAACATCCTTACGATGTTAGAAACAGCTTGGTTTTGGGGTTTTTTTTTTCCCTACCCCCTCTACTTCTTACCCCTCCTTGGGATAGCAGAGTAGAACGAGACGGTGGAGAGAGCGCGGTTTGTGTGTCCCGGCTGACACACTGCCTTGAGAAAACAGTCCAGCCTCTCTGGGTCTCTGGGGCCTGCTTGGTCAAGTGGAGCCGATGACGGCGCCTGCTTTGCAGGGTCGCCTCTCCTCCAGATAAAAGATAAAAACTTCAGCTGGGACGGCCGCAGTGCCGCCTCACATGCAGGCAGGGAACGCTCGGACAACAGGAACCAAAGGCAAAGAACTGCTGATGCAGTCAGACTGTGATGCTGAGGGAGAAAATCGAACACTCCGCGCACACTGCCAAGATAGGAACAAATCCGCCTGAGAGGAGACGTACCCAGAATGCCCCTGAGAAGCCCCAGGGTGACCTTACTTCCTTTGGAAGTGGTTCAGGAAAGGCCAAGCATCAGGACGGGGCATCCGGGTTGGTCAAGCAGAGGGTCAGAGGAAACCAGGGGTGCCCTCTGTGAGACAGACTCACCTAACGGCGGCGACAAGAAGCTCAGGCACACATCAGTGATTATGAAGAGGGCATCGCCCCGGGCCCCCCTTTGGTCTGTTCCATGATGTTACATGAGTCAGAGCTGGTCCCATGACCCCTAACAGCGGCCATTATGATCCTATGTCGCTGCTAGTCGTCAGAGAACCCCCATAAGACTCTAGCAAGTCATTCAGCTGCTAACTCTTCCTGGGGTCAAAACTGAAACACAGGTGGGTGGACGTCTCCAGGCTTCAAAGTTCCACGGGGGTGGGGCTGAGCAGGCCAGACAATGAGGAGGTAGGAGAGCACAGCTATGGAGGGAGGAGGGCAAGACGTGCGTGCATTGACCCATGAAGACGGGCTCTAACCTTAGACCTCTCTCTACCCTCGGCTCCCACAGGTCAGACTGCATCCTGACCTGCAGCATCAACCTGTTGTGACATGGCGAGGGGGTGGGGGTGGGTGGATTTCTGTTTCTTGCAAGACACACACATCTCATCCCACCTATCGTAACCATCCTTGCCTTCCTGAAAGAGGTGGGCGCCTTCCCCACCTCTGGGTCTTTGTACTCTCTGGAGACTCCACCCTCAACTCTCCTCTGTTTCATGGCCTGGCTAACTCTTCCCCCTCCCTGGGGCTTAAGCATCACCTCTTCCAAAAGCAGCCTTCAATGTCCCTGCCCCAAGTGACGCTACTTCTGTCCCAGATGCTCTTGAGGCATCTTGAGCTTCCCCCCAAACACTTACATTAAATACACACACTATATATACATACATACAGACATACAGACATACAGACACACATATAGAATTAGTTAGCATAACATTCAGTTCAAATTTTTAAAAATCTCATTGCTATGGAGTCAATTCTAACTCACAGCGACCCTACAGGATGGGGTAGGACTGCCCCTGCGGGTTTCTGAGACTTAACTCTACAGGAGTTGAAAGCCTCTTCTTTCTCCCAAGAAGCAGCTGGTGGTTTTGAACTGTTGATCTTGCAGTTAGCAGCCCCGTGCATCATCACTCCGCCACCAGGGCTCAGTTCAATCAGACGAAGAAGGGTGATGCAGTCGTCACCACAATCAACTTTGGAACATTTGCTTTCTTCTGGTACCCTTTGCTGTGGGCTCCCCCACTTCCTCATAACCTCCCCTTCCATGTCCCCAGGTGACTCTAAGGACCTGGTTTAAGGAACCCAATGGCTGATGGTGGAAGCCCCCATAGACAGGTATCTTTACAGGGCACCTACGTGGATTGAGTCTCCAGTGAATCCCTTCTGACCATGGTTAGGAATGTGAATAGCCCTAATACGTACCAGACAAAGAACACTGCAAAGCGTCTTTTAGCAGCTGCAGGTAGGCTGGTAGCACCTTCTCATTCGAGCTCCCTTTTGACCCTCATGAATTGAGTCTAGTGGTTTAATATCTTCTGCTTTCTCTTCTATGAAGGTTTTTTCCCTCTGTTTTATGTGGTCATTGTTGCTGGATTCCCCACCCCCCTTTTTGTTCTATGTTTTTCTGAATAAGGTAGACAGAATGGGTGGATCTGTAAAGGCAGGAACACTTCCCATTTCTTATGAAGACACTGGTGTAGGATGCACACCTTCCCTTTGAGAGATTAAGATTTGATTCTCCCAGCGAGAGCACCTCACACATGGCCACCACCTGTCTGTCTGTCTGTGAAGGCTGTGTGCTGATGTGATACCGAAGAGATTTCTGCAGAGCTGCCAGACTAAGATGGACTAGGAAGGAAAGACACCGCCCCCCCCCCTTTCCCGGTCTCTTTTCTTAAGATCAGCAGATGAAAACACACTGATCACGGAGATCCAACAGGTAACCAAGCTGCAGTCGCAGGAATAGATCTGAAGGTTCGGCCGTGAGTGCGGGGCTGAGGCCATGACAGTGCACAGCAACTTTTCTCACAGGCATTTTTCTACGCCGAGTCACTTACTTAATGTTCACAGTCACACTACAAGATATAGGGCCCAGAGAGGCCAAGTCTCACAGCCTGCAGGGATGCAGCTGGAACTGGCCCACAGGGGGTCCAGCCACAAGACGCACATTACCGTGTTACATCCTATTTCCCCACCCTGCTCCTTCAATCCCTGACCACAGTGGTCGTTAGCCTCTCATTGGAATAACCCCCGGTTCAAGACCCACCTCCCCAACTCGATCCCAACGCCGGGAGGGCTGGGATGTTCTGTTCACCATGGAGTCCCCAGGACTGGGCACAACGAGGCTCAGTACACAAACGTCTGCTCGCATCCACCAAGGGGGAGAGCTACTCGGGGAAGCTGGGGCTGCAGCCTGGGAGACGGCAGCAGGACCGTGAGGGATGCGCAGGGATGTGCCTGTCTGCCAGGCCTGAGCTGTGACGGGCCGAGTCCCTTGGGAGGGTTTGAGATAATAGCACGTTGTCCTTGTCAAACCTCGATCCGGGGCTAAGCCCCCTGAGTGATAAACTTGACAGGCCCTAAAGAAGAAAGCAGCTCGCCTGGGCCAAGCGGGACAGTGGGGAGTCATCGGGGGCCTCCCAAGGCATGAGCAGCTGGCCTTTGCCTGGAGAGAGCCTTGTGGTCAGGGAGGGACAGGAGGGGATGGTGACTACCAGTCCTCAAAAGGAGTCCTGGATCATTCATTCATCCATCCCCTTCCTCTCCCCCTCCCAACCCAACAAACCCATTTTGCTCCAAGAGGGAGGTGGCTTAGTGCAATCCTTGCTCTCTGAACCTAAACATGAAGACCACCCCATCGCCCACAGAGTCCCTGTCCAGGCGGCCTTTTATTTCCAACGGCCTCTGTGCCCTGACATCGCAGTGCTCGCATGGGCCAAATCAATTAAGGAGTTGTTTTGTTTCCAGAGATGGGGGAGGGAAACAACTGGGTCCCATGTACAGGAATGGTGAGGAGAGGGCTTATCACCCCTGAACTGGTAACACTCTCCTTACTATGGGCTCTCTCTCTCTCTCTCTCTCTCTCTCTCTCTCTTACACACACACACACACACACACACACACACACACACTCCTATGGCGCAGAAGGTGACGCACAGGATGGATTTCCTTAGCCATGAAGCATAAGCACCCTGAGCAATGACAGCTACCCGTTCTTGAGCCCCCTCACCTGAGCCAGGTCCTGTGCTGAGTCCTGTGCTCGCCAACCTTCAGAAGAAGCCCGCGAGGTTGAACCGTGCTAGGATGAATTTGCTGCTTCTCCTCTGCGGAATTACATTGCCTCTGATATTTGGTTTGTGGTTTTTTTTGGTGTTGTTGTTGAACATTTTATTGCGGGCTCTTACGCTCTTATCACCATCCTTCCATTGTGTCAACCACATTTGTACATGTGTTGCCATCAGCGTTCTTAAAACCTTTTCTTTCAACCGGAGCCCTCGGTATCTGCTCATTTTACCCCCTCCCCTCCCTCTTGATAATTTATCATTTTCTTTTCATGTCCTACACCGACCGCTGTCTCCCTTCTCCCACTTTCCTGTTGTCTGTTCCCCTGGGAGGGGGTTATGTGTAGATCATTGTGATCAGTTTCCCCTGTCTACTCCACCTTGCCCTTGTAAAGCAGGAATAAAAGCGGCCCCCCCAGCAGTCACGAGGTGCGCACACACTGACGGCTGAACTGCCTGGTGGCAGAGAGACGTCTGCTCCATCCTCTGCTACAGAGAAGAGTATCTGGTACACAGCACACTCACATTCCCTTCCTTCCTCCCAGCCTGACCCTTCTGATAAGAGAACTACATTGCCCACAACTCCTTGCGCCCTGACATCTAAGGAGATTCTACCAATGGGAGGCGCTAATGGCAGACCAGAGGGCGGGACAAAGAGAAGAAAGGGTATATATACTCGGGCAGTGGCTACATCTCCTGTGTGGCTCAACTCTCATTGGTGGTCCTGGTAACTCCACTTCATATCATCTCTTCCCTCTGATTAGCCCCCCCCACCTCATCCCCAATCTTATGAGGATAGAGGCTCTCTGCTGTTGCCAGCTTCTGGCTTCCATTTCTAGTCTCGGTTTAGTCTCTCAGTCTTGCATCATCTGTGTGACAAATTCCCCCAATTAAAACTCATGAGGGGACAATCTTGTGTTTCCCTGGTCAGACCCTGAGGGACCTAGTAGCCCTAAGAAAATATCTGTGAACAAACAGGCAGCTGTAGAGTCTCCGCGCACAAGCTGCCGAGGGCTAGATTCTGCTCTGCTTCTTTCCCTGTGACCTTAGGCAGGGGCCGAAACCTTTCTGTGTTCCCCTGAGCTTCCCAGCTTCCTCATCTACAAGTTAGGCTCCCATGATCCTTCTTCACAGGGCTGCAGGGTCGCAGCGAAGAGTTTGTGGGGGGCTCGCGATCTGCACACAGAACAGACACTGTTTTGGAATTATTCATCGCCCACCCCTCAGACCTGGCTTTTAAATTCCCTTGGCCTCCGTCCTGTGCGGGCAACATTACGAAGTTTGTGGAGCTGCCAATTAATGCCCACAGGGAACACTGCTCCCCCGTTAGCTTCAGCCTGAGGGCACTCGGCGCTAGTTCCTCCAGTCCGGTTCTTGGAGTCTTCACACTCCATGAACAACAGTTTGACTTCTGCCAAAGACTCTGGGTGTTACTTGTTCTGTGAGTTGGGAAGCCTACCACTCTATCTGATGTCTGGGCTCTTGGTTCTTCTGCCGTTGAGTCCTTGTCATTCCTTTCTTCCTCTTTTGGAGTCACAGCTGCCTCCTGTGTCAAGGAGGTTCCGTGCACTGCAATCTAGGGGTCCAATCTCCCTGTTTCTGATATGGCTCATTTTATACCCAGCAGGATGGTCCTCACAATTAACCATGTTAATAGTCACTCATGACTGAAGTCATTTAACCCTATCAGTATTTCCCCCCACCTTCTTAAACATTTGTAACCTGCCAGCATCCTTAATAAGCTCCATAATTGTGATTATATACATAATTGTGATTGTGTGGGTATGCTGTATGGCCACTGCAATGAATTTTCAAACCCGGCAGAGAAACAGAGAAGGCCTTGGGAGGGATGGCTGGCATCAGAATAGATGAAGGTGGGAGCCTGTGGGGATGCCTCATAGGAGCCTGCTTGGAGTCCGTGTAGCGTCCTGTTCTCCTTCCTCCTTGCTGAGCTGAAGGAGGTCAGAAGCTGCCCACTCCGTGCATTTTCTTTGACATCCTCTCGCCCTGCTTCCCCAGCGCCCATAACCGTGGCACACTTGGCACCACTGACGAGGGCAGTGGTGGCTCAGGGGTAGGATCCTCATCCTTCATGCTGGAGACGCGGGCTCAATTCCCAACCGATGCACCTCCAGCACGGCTGCCACCCTCTGCTGCCAGTGGAGCTTTGTGTGTGGCTGCAACGCAGAGCAGTGGAGTTCAGGTTTCAGTGGAGCTCTCAGACTAAGATGGACTAGGAAGAAAGGCCTGGTGGTTGATTTCCAAAAAACTCTCTGGATCACAGCAGTCCTCCCCCCCTCTGCTTAGGTTCCCCCCCCCCTTTGGGGTGACAGTGGGGGTAGTGGGCGAGGTTCCATCGCAGTTGAGAAGAGCAACCAAGAAACCAACATTTGGGAATAATCCTAAGAGCTTTAGGATTTTATACAGATAAGACCTATTTCACCTGTTTATTTCCAGCCAGGAGATTTTTTTCTGACCCAGGACCTCTCCCTGCATCCCGTCCTCATCTGCCTTCTCCATTTCCCCTGACCTTGACACTCTCAATGGCATGACCTTGACACTTGCAGGGACTATCAACCAGATCTCTTCTCAAGTGTCCCCCATTGGCTTTTAAGAGCAGGAAGGGGGTCTGCATCTCTCACCCCGTGCCTTCTCCCTTCCCCCGGCATCTCCCAGCCCAGACAGAGCCCAATCCCCGACTCCCCACCCCGGTCTGCCTTCCCCACCCCCTGTTCCGCCGACATCCTCACCACAGGCTGCATCAAGAGAAGTTCACAGTGAAATAAAAGCCCGTTTCCTCTCAGAAAAGGCCCGGCTCTAATCTTTTCTTTGTAGACATCAAGGATTCATTTCTTTAATATTTAGGGGCTTTTGTACCAAAGAGAAGCAGCCACATTTGCATCAGACGTCTCATTTTTCAGGGCAGGAAAGAGAGATCTTTCTAGCACCATGAGGGCTTCTTCCATCCCAGAGCTGTCACTTGCCTTCTCAGCTTCCCCCTCCCCAGTCTTTGAGTTTCTGGCAGGGGGCCAGGAAAGGGGGGGTGTTGTCTGGAACTACCCTCACCCTGGGAGGCCCTCTCTGTCACAGCGGAATTAATTAGAATCTCGGAAAGTTACCAGGACCCCTGGCTGTTGATGGAGATGAATGAAAAGCTCTCTACCTTTGCTGGCCCTTGGAATAGCTCAATATTTGTCACAAGGGGCCAAGAGTCAGGCTTTGGGTGAACCCCCCCTCCATCCCCCCCCCCATCTGACCTTCCCCAGCACCATCAGAGTGACTCAGCGGGATAGGATAGGGCTGTCCCCAAGGGCTTCGCAGACGGTCCATCTCTGGGAAGCAGAAAACCCACTGCGACTGAGTTAAGTTCGGTGCAGGGTGACCTCGCAGGACAGAATGGAATGGCTCCTGCCGTTTTCCAAAAATGTAAATCTCTACGGGGGCAAAAAGCCTCCTCTTGCTGGTGGGTCGAGAATCTACAGACCTGCGGGGATACTACAGCAAAATGCCTCGTCCACAATGCTGCCAAGTCTCCCGTGTGGAAGCGCTCCCTCACTGCCATCGGGTTCATTCCGACTCCTTTCAGAAAGAGTAGAATCGCCCCGGGGGATGGATGTCTGAGATGGTAACAGGGGGCCAGCTCTGTCCCTCAGATCGTTGGAGGTCCGGACTATAGTTAAAAAACAAAAACAAAAAACTGAACAAATTCACTGCAGGCCTGGGATGAGTCCGTTGCTAAGCAGGACAGCAGGGGCCGCAAAAACACCCAGCAGGCCGGATAAATGTCCTGGGTGGGTCGCATGCAGCCCGAGGGCCGTAATTTGAGGACCCTGCTTAATAGGAATAAGAAAAGCCTCCCCTTTCTCCCTCGCCGCGCCTGGTGGTTTTGAACTGCTGATCTTGCCGGGAGCAGCCATCTCATGGAAGCAGACACCCTCCTCTCTCCCGCACAGCGGCTGGGGAATTCAGTCAGCAGCAGACTAAGCCTCAGAGCGAAACTGCCCGGTCAGAAGTGGGGATTCCCTTCTAGGGCAGACCCAGGCCAGGGGCTCTGACTGCCTTCCACTCCCCTGGCCCCGGAGGCCAAGCTCAAGGCCGGCAGTGTCCGAAAAAAACGCCCCCCTTGAGGTAGTTTCCCAACCACCACAGCCCCTGTCGCTGCAAGGCTGTAGCCCAGGTTTAATCTCTCCCCTGAAGCCTGTCAGGAGTAAAAACGAGCCTGGCTGAGCCTTTGAGACACTCCCCGCGACTTGCAGAAATCCAATTTCTGGCTCAGGCATAAATCCGAAGCCATCCGTGCCCGGGGCGGGGGCGGGGGCCAGGCGTATTGGCTGGGGAGAGATTTCAGAAAGCCATCCATCGGGGCGAGGCAAAGGTCGTCATCGGGGGAATGGATCGGGGGGGGGGGGGGGGGGGGGGGGGGGGGGGGGGGGGGGGGGGGGGGGGGGGGGGGGGGCTGGCCGGCGGCTGCATTTCTCTCTGGTGGCCAGGGGCGCGCCTGCGCCAAATGGAAGGTGTTGGTCTCAGGCTCCCAGGGGGGTGCGGCAGAGAAGCGTGGCCATGAGGTGCCAGGGGACCAACCTGCTGGCTTAAGAGCTCACCCACGGGCCGAGAGCCCGGCTCCAGGGCTGCCGGAGACCCATCTCCTGCCTGACATCACTGGTGGTACAATCACTTGGTGCACTGTCTGCTGGTGGGTCAAGTCCTCCCCAGGAGCCTCAGAAGAAAGGCCTGGTTGTCTGCTTTTGAAACTCCCACTCCACCCACCCCTCCACCCCCCACCCCGCGGCAAACCTAGGGTGCCTTGCAGTTCCACTATGGCTCACTGGGGGCACTGCCACGAGTTGGGCTCAAGTCGGTGCCAAGGGGAGTTTGGTTGGTCGACTCCCTGGGTGGTGTCCACAATGAAGTCCGTTGGCC
>PVJH01042109.1:0-14513 GCA_004026705.1 Nesogale talazaci
ATCACCTACTTACTCCTAAGTGACATGAAATTAATGAATCCTTGAGCAAAGAGGGGCAACATTTAGAAAAGAACAGAAACATTCTTTGAGATGCATTTTTAATTAGATGTGGAGCTCCCATTTAATTATATATGTTGTAGTCTTTAAAAAATATCTTATTCATTGAAGTGGAATAATTTCAATACAAATGCCTTTTTTTAAAAAAAGGAGGCAATGAAAGCACACCACAAGATAATTGACCAAGCATCTCAATATAAAAATTAAAAATGGCAACCTTAGGTATTTATCCCTAGACACAATCACGTCTATGATTATCTTTAAGATGGAAGAAACTCAAGACCTTGCTGAGGGACAAATATGGTTCTATTGATTTATTAGTGAGAAATAATCTCATTAACCAACCACATGATGAAATCTGGGAGTCATTCATTTAGCAGTTATCTCTGAGTCACATTTGGACAGTATGCATACTGGCATATATTTTCTAAAATGTATCTCTCTTTATTGTTATAGGATCACTAGAGCCAGATCCTGAAGTGTCTGTGTAATCATAACATTCTTAAGCAAGGACAAATTTTTAAATAATTCATATTTCATCCAATGGCCATTCTGAACAAACAGAAGTCCTCAAAAAAGATAAGAAGTACAATACTAAAATATATTGCTATTTATCTACCTATCTGTCATATGGTTAATGAAAGCGAGAAGACAATAGCTCCAAATGTATAAAAGAAAACTTTAGTAATGATGCTCATGGTACAATAAAGTCTTACTTTTTGAGCTATATAATACTAATTAGAAACAAGATATTACCTCTTCTATGATAGCACAAATTTTTCAGCATCTATCACACTAAATGTGTGTCGAGCTACAAAGTAAAAGTTGGCAAGTTTGAACCCATCCAAAAGTATTTGGAGAAAGGCCTGGCAAACTACTTTCCAAAATACAGTCTTTAAAACCCCTGTCGATTCCTGCTCCATGCCGATGTGTTGCAGTCACATCTTCTTGGAGGACCAGGTTGAAGTCAGGTCTCTCTTTCCCTGTAGAGATATGTGTTTCCCAGTTACTCTCCCCCCGCCCCCTTTAGTTGTGATAAGAGTTGTACTAGCTCCCAATAAAATGATTTATTTTTAAATAAAAATAAATGGAGCATCATTCTACTTTACAAGATGTGGAGTAGGCAGAAGATGAAGGCGGCTATCCAACAATGCAGAAGTTCTGTCTTTGGTTGTTTATTAAGAACATCAAGTTTTGAAAAACGTTAGATTTTCCTTATGTGCTGTTCCTCCAGAGTGAACAACCACTGAAAGGTGAGAAACACTGCCAACTAAGAAACACACTCCCCCAGCTGAACCAACATGTACGCTTGTGAGCTAAGCAACTGTATTTTCTTTTAAGTTGGTCCCTGTAGGCATTTTGAGTGATAGTTTTTGCTCTTCTTCACTTACAATGCTTGCTAATTGCTTGATACAGTGAAATCACCTATCTTCCATCAGTCATAGGGAAGAGCGGCTTTATAACTAAAGGTCCCAAATATGATCCACGTGCCTTCACAAAGTTCCCAAAGCCTTTGGACTTCAGAACTTCCCAATATGCATCACACCAGTAGAACCAAACACTGAAGTAAGCAAGGCTTACCTCTACAAATGCCCTGGTGGCATAATGGTTATGTCTTGAGCTGTTCACTGTAATACCAGCAGTTCAAAACCACCAGTTGCTCCACCGGAGAAAAATGAGGCTCTCTATTCCTGTAAAAAATTCTTAGAACCCCTCCAAGTGGTTCTGCCAGGTCCTACCACTTTACTTTGAGTCACATCTGCTCAGGGGCCGTGAGTTCCATTCCAAGACAGTGCATTGCAGATGTTGACTCATTATAGTCTGAGTTGCCTGAGTCTAAGTTTGTCACAACACTGAGTTTATCCAGATGGCCACTAACTTCAGAAGAGCTAAGAGAGGGGATGAAATCTGGGGTCGGGTAACCTTCTAGGAACCTCTTTTGCTTTGCAGCCAAGCCGCCAGTTTTTGAAACCTTCTTCATGCTAAGAGTTCTTTGGGTTTGTTTTGGATCCGCAGTAATTTTTTTTTTTTTTTGATCCTCTGTCCTATCTCCAAGTGATTTCTATAGCTTCTGTCCCAGGCCAGCCTGAAAGGCACAGAACACCTTTCAGATAAACCAGCTCTCAGCATCCTCCTTCCTACCTTGGGGGGATTTCTCTGTCTCTTCTGCACTGCCTCCTTATGGGAAGGTCCTGTCTTGCATTCACTAAAGGGCCTTCATGCCCAAGAAAAATACCATTCAGATTTCTCTTTCTTTTCCCCGTCTTCAGTCTAATGCCTATTATATTAAATATTGTTCAGAATAAAAAGTAGCTTGTGAATGAACTCATTCTGTAACTAGGCTTTTCAGATTAAATGTTTCTTAAAGTTTGGAGTAGTTATGGTGTCCGCTCTGCAGTGAAGGGCTCATCATTCGCTGGAATGTAGTCGGTTTCAGCACACCCTCTTCACTTTGGTGAGTTTAAAAAGGTCAGTATCAGCAAAAACTATATTTTTTGTAGTGACCCAGAGTATTTTCATTTTTAGGGTGAAAATAATATCTTGCAATTTTCTGCAGTCTGACTAGAGACAAAAATGGCCTTTTACAGAATTTTGCTCCACCCCTAATAGTAGAAATATTCAGATTGCAGCTGTATATGAGGTAAATATATATGGATATTGATTATGTCATGTTGTCCCTAACCTGGTTTCTAAACAAGACAATCTCTTAAATGCAGCACTTTACACGGATTACCCCACAAGGGTTTCCTTGAAGGTTTAGGCATATGGGAGATAAAAGAACTTAACACAAATAATAATATTTATCATTTATCCCAATCAATCAATTGGCAAATGTTTTGTTCTATTATATATTCACCATCCAAGTGGAGAAGTAAAGGCTGGACAATAAACCCTTAGGTGGCTGTGAGCCTTGAAGTTCATACAAACTTTATAAAGTGAAATCACGAATAGTGTGCAGGTTTGGGAAACCCTGTCAAGCAATACAGAGAGACTCTAAGAAATATTTCTAAAATTAGGGCTGTGTCTGAAATGAGCTCTTGCTCTCCTCCCAGTAGACAAAAGTAATCCATTGAGACCTATTTGCCTGTCCTTGGTCTTCAAAATATTGTTCAGTGTCATTATCTCTGTTATTCTTTTGCTTCATTTATTACTGTTCTCATTTTCAGTCATATGCAGCAGCATAGTGGGTTGTGCTTGTGGGCACCTGTGGGTAACACAGACCCCATGCCTGGAGGTTCAAATCCAATAATCACTCAGAGATGGCAAGATTAAACTGTCTACTTCAATAATGAGCTAGAGACTCAGAAATACCCACGGCCAGTTCTACTCTGCTCTGTATGGGCTCTGTGAGTCAGAGTCCATTCACTGATGATGAATTTGACTTTTTAATAGTATTTATTTATCTATCATATACTTTATTTAAAATTATAAAGCTATTCATTTTGGTTAGCCACACTGCAACTTATTATTATTATTTCTCAGATTATGCAAGTATCCTACTTACCTTAGAGCATTTCCATCGACTCTTTGTTCTTCCTAGAATAGTTTATCCTCAGTTAAGAATGAGTGTGACTCAGCTCTTCTACTTTAGATGTTTGCTGATGTAAATTCTTAGTGGAGACTTTTTCTGATGACCTCATTTTTAATTATATTCGTCATCCCCTGTAGCATTACTTTATCTCCCCTTACTTGCTTTGTTTTTATCCATAGTAATTACCACTGTGTAATATGCTATATAGTTTTCTGATTCATTTTGTGTATTATCTGTCTCTCTCCCCTCTGGCTACAAGGAGCTAAATGGGATTTTGTTTGTTTTTCTTCCCTGCTGCCCCCTAGTGCCAACAGCAATGCCTTACCAATAGCTACACAAAGAAAGGAAGGGCAAAGAGGAAAAAGGAGAGTAAAGACAGAAAGTAGGCAGAAAGACAGACAGAAAGGAATTAAAAGGAGGAAAGGAACTCAGAAATACCGATGCTGAATAAGCTTTCGTAGATTAATAAAATTTTTACAGGCCTGCTTACTTTATATTCTTGAAACCAATGAGTTGTATGATTTCCCAAGTCTTTAAATTGAGAGGATTTAATATCATAAATGTGTTATAACATTTAAATTAATGCATACATTAGAGTTCCAGAAAAATAGCAAGCTTGAATTCTTGATTAATGTTTTTTTAAATTTTTGTATACGTAAAAATATCTGAGATATTCCACCCCCGATAATGGCAGGTTTGATCGTTGGAATGTGACTCCACGTGGCAGTCAATGAAAGAAAGGAGTAGGTGATGACATTGTAAACCTAATACCAAAGTCAAGATTAAGGGAACCAGAATCCAAGGATAAACAGAAACCAAGTGAGGGAGCAATGCTTCCAGAGTTCCCCGTTCAGGGTGATTCTAGAACAGAATCAGAGAGACCGTCTTGAACGCAATGTGAGTTTG
Source organism: Nesogale talazaci (assembly GCA_004026705.1). Lineage (NCBI taxonomy): Eukaryota > Metazoa > Chordata > Mammalia > Afrosoricida > Tenrecidae > Nesogale > Nesogale talazaci. Next base: position 4,496 of record PVJH01042109.1, read on the forward strand.
GTGTGAAAAACCACAGAAAGTTGGATCACAATCTCTTGTCAACCTGCTGGTATTTAGAGTGAAGGGGTGGGGTCTAGCATGTCAGTCAGATCAAAGCCTGATTGATGCCTCCTTGTGGGCATGTGCTTCTCATGAAGATTCTGGGAAACGCCTCTCTTCCTGGACATGGGCCACACTCTCCCTCTGCCTCACTTTCTTTTGGACAAGTCAGGAGGAGCCACACTCAGAGAGTGGGGGAGCAACAGGCCAATGCTGAGCTACTTCTACCGCCAGTGGATCCACAAGACTGCCCTATGCTCCTCCTGCATGTGGTATCGATGCATGTGGCTGGGTGAGTCTGAAGAAGAATTTATGGGCTAGTATCAGACATGGGGCTACTATTAGACTTAGGGACTTGGGCTGGGCTGGGATGACTTCTCAATATACTATTGCTTGTTGATATAAAGCTCTCTCATTCATATATACATATTTCTGGATTTGTTTCTCTAGTTGTCTTGGTCTCACACACATAGAGTAAAACTATCTCTGTGGTTTTCAAAAATTGTAGATCTTTATGAGTATTGAGAAACTCATGTTTCCTCTGAGGAGTGGGTGGCGGTATTTAGCTACTGTCACTGTGATTAATTCCCCGATGTGTAATACACTATACCACCAGGGATACTAGCAGTCAAATTGGTGACACAAAAATATGATACATCACATAGTGTGAAATACAGTTTAATCTATGTCTACAGTGAATACTTTTTCCCTAAATTAGTATGTTAGAATAATAAAGCTAGAGGTTAGTAATATAAAAAGAAACGTTAAAAATAAATGATATAAGAAATTTACTCCAAGTAAATAGGAGAAAAATAATACACAAAATAAGTTAAGAAAAGGGACTGCTCAATAAAAATAATAAATGAAACCCAAGTTGAACACTTTTAATAAAAATGGATGAAATACTGCCAGGGGTGGTGGTGGCTTATAAACAGGTGAAATCATTGTGAAAGCCATATGGTGCTTCCTAAAATAACCAGCTTGAATTTTTTCTTGAGTTCTTTCAGTTCAAGGGATGCTGAGTGTGTTCTTTCCATTTGACTTCTGAATTCTAAGTCTCACATATTTCATTGCAACATTTGTCTTCGTTCTCAAGCTGCCCTTTGAAGTTTTCTATTCAACTCTCTGACTCCATCATTTCTTCCTTTTGCTTTAAATACTGAGGATTAAGAGCAAGTTTCAGAGCCTCTTCTGATTTCACGTTGATCTTTTAGATCCATCCGAGTCCTCTTAATGACCTCTCGCTTTCTTCATGAATGATATTCTTACCGTTCTCCCATAGTTCATGTCTTCTGCCATTATTGTCCAATGTGTCAAATCTGCTGTTGAGATGTGCTCAAAATTTATATGAGATAGACTCCTGCTTTGACTCGCATAGATTTGCTTTAATTTTCTTCAGCTTTATCTTGATGTGCTATCTGAGCAATTGAAGGTCTATTCCACAGTCACTGGCCTGGTTTCTGCTGTTGATACCAAGTTGCTTCATTGTTTCTTCACATATTGGTAGGCAATTTGATATCTGTGTATTTGATCTGGAGAAGTCCATGTGTATAGTTGCCTTTTGTGCTGTTGAAAGCCTTGAGTTGCAATATTGAATGATTCGATGGGGGAAATATTAAAATATGCAGGAAGCCTCAAAAGAAAGAAAGAATGCACAGAATGACAGTATAAAAAGCATTCATTGACATCCTGCTATTTCAGAAGGTAGCACATGCAAAAGAACCAACGTTACTGAAGGAAGACTTTCTAGATGCACTGAAGACATTAGCCAAAAAACAAGACTTGAGGAATCAGTAGAAGACAAACAGGAATATTTTAGCAAACTGATGAAGCACTGGAAGCACACACCTGTCTAGTCACCCAAATTTTGACAGCTAAGCTATTCACTGTCTGGAAGACATTCATATCTGTACCCATTCTAAAGAAAAATGACAACACAATATCCAAATTATGCAACAATATTATTGATATCACACATTAGTAAATTTTTTTAATATCATCCAACTACTGCTGCAGCACCAGGTCAGATTCAGAAGAGAATATGAAAGAAGGGATATCCTTTCTGATATCAAAAGGATCTTGACTCAAAGCAAAAAAATACCAGAGAGTGAAATGCCATTTGACTGTTTGGATCATAATAAACTATACAATACCTCGAGAGGAATAGGAATTTTAAAGCCTATCATTGTGCTCAGGTGTAACTTCTACCTGGGTCAAGAGGCAGTTGAGCTAACAGAACAAGGGAGCACTGCTAATACATGGATTAGCAACAACAACAATGAAAAAGCTCAGTCACCGAGTCAGTGTTGACTCAGAGTGACGCCTGTGGCTCCTGAGAAGGTAACTTTGTAGGAGTAGAAAGCCCAATATTTCTCAAGCAGAGTTGCTGGTGGTTTCTATCTGCCAAATGTGTGGATTGTGTAACCACTACACCACCAGGGAGTGTGGAACAGTGTTGCATTTCCTCATTATACTTATTCCGTCTGTATGCTAAGTTAATTATCAGAGGAGCTGGCTTATATGAAGAACACTGTGCCATAAAGATAGAGGATAGGTTTAACAATCTCTATTATGAGAGGACATGACCTTGCTTGTTGAAAGTGAGGACCCTGGAAAACTGGCTCATGAAGATCAAGGATTACAGTCTTTGGTATGGATTATGTCTCAATGTAAAGAAGACCAAAATCTTGACAACTGGACTAACAGGAAACATCGTGATAAATGGAGAAAAGGTTAAAATTGACAAGAATTTTGTCTTGCTTTGATCCACAATCAATGCTTATTGAAGCTATAGTGAAGAGATCAAGCAATGAGTTGCATTAGGTAAAAATAAGTTACACAAAGCCTCTTTTGAGTACTGAAGAGCAAAGATTACTTTTTTGGGGGGTTGTGGGCATCATTGCCCCCTAGTTGGAGTAGGAGGCCCAGCCTTGCTCGTGGAGAGCAGCTGCTGGATATGAACCGCCAACCCTGTGGGCTGCAGTCCCGCACACAACCACTGCGACACTGGGGTTCAGCCCAAGATATTACTTTTTTTGAGGGGGGGGGCGGGGGCAGGGCATCACTGCCGCTGGTGGTTGTGGACACTACTCAGTGCTGCTTCTGAGAACCACCACTGGATTTGAACTGCCAAGCCCGCGGGCTGCAGTCTCACACTCAACCACTTATGCTACCGGGCCTCAGACTCCAAGATATTATTTTTAGGGCTTAGGTGTACAAGGCCCAAGCCATGATATTTTCTATTGCCTCCTATGCAGATAGAAGTTGGGCATTGAATAAGGCAGATCATATAAGAATCAATGGGTTTGAACTGTGGTTTTAGAGAAGAACATGGAAAATACCGTTGATTTTTGAAAAGGCAAACCGATCTGTTTTGGAAGCAGTCAGGCCAGAGTGCTTAGGATGGCAAGACTTTTCTTAGATTCTTTGGACATATTGGGAATGGAGACTCTCCCTGGAGAGGGAGCATGCTTGGTAAAGTGGAGGGGCTGCAGAAATGAGGAAGGCCTTTGACGGGCTAAATTCACACAGCGGCTGCATCAAGGGGCTCAGGCAGAGGCACAGTTGTGAGGATGGCTCAGGACAGGGCCATGTTCCCCACGGTTGTACATAAAGGCACTACAGGCAGGAATAGACTTAATGGCAGGTAACAACAGCAACAACAGAAAAAAGGAAGTAACTGGGAACAGAAATACCAAATGACTTAGCAATGCCTTCACTGGACATAGATCCCCAAGAAATAAAGACCAGACTCTAATAGGTGCACGCTCTCCTATGTTCATTGCATCACAGTTCCCAATAACAAGCAGTTAGAAACAGTCCAAATGTCCATCAGTAGAATATCAGACAAAGACATACTGGTACCTACACACAATGGGAAACCATGCTTCCCTAAGACACAGTGATCAAATCATGAAGCACTTGATGATTTTGATGAACCTGGAAATCATTTTGTTGAGTGAAATTAGTCATCACAAAAGAGAAACTATACGATTCCACTATTGTAAGGATAAACACCAACATGAAGGAAGGCTTTTGCTTTCAGGTCATGTAATATTCTAACCTGGTCTCCCAAGTAATAAGACAATGAACCTACCTCGTACCTATGAATCATATCTCACCCCCCTTTATTTGTACATCTTAAAAACCACTTTGACAGAGTAAACCTCACCTCTGCTGGGGTTGCAGTCTCAAGATTCAGGGAGAGGAAGATCTAGCAATTGCTGTCATATAACATTGTTCTAAAGTCACCCCAAATCAGCAAATATTCCTGTAAGAATGATCAGTGAAATCACTGGAAATTTGAGTCAAGAGGAATTATAGGCAGACATGTCTGTTTCAAGAGAAAGTAACTCAACTTCTGTTGGTGGTTAAATCAGGTGGAGCAACCTGTCACTGGGGCGGCGGGGAGGATGCTTGAAAATACCTATATAGAACCCAAAGGGAGAATACAACCGTACTATATTCCTAATTGGAAATTTTGATCTAGTTTCTATGTAGTCCTTAGTGTTCCAAGGTGCATACTGTAAACAACTGGGACTTTAGTCTCTGACCTTTTGTGGACTAATTGAATTTTCATTTGAACCCCTTTCTTTAAGGGTACCTAATTAATGGGGTTCTGAGATGACCATATATTTACTAGTTTAATGCTCTATTTACTTTTTCATGACATAGGCTAGTCAGGCAGGTATGATTAGGCTTTTTTTAATGCACACTATTGACAGTTTTGACCTATCTCCAACTCTCATTGTCCTTGTAAATAGTGTCTTGTCACTTAAGCTGTTAATCTATACAAATCAGCAATTCACATATTACCATTTGATAAACTGGCCTATGCATGTATTATTTTCTTTTTTCAACAAATTTCAAATTTGACACCAGTCACTAAATTAATGACACTATCAACAGAAAAAGCTTAAGTCTCGTGAGTATGCTTTATAATGTTCCTGATTATAACGTGAAAATGATGTCTCTAAAATGAATCATATATATGTGTGTGTATATATCTATGTATATATGTGTGTTTATATATATATACCATAGGTGTATGAATAGATTTGGGGTTTGCATGCCATTGTAGTCCTAATATAGAAAAACATGGCCCTATTGAACACAACATTATGGTGAGTTCATTGAACATGAGGGTGTAATAGAAAAGAGTAATAAAGAGATCAGTTCTCAGAAAGAGTAATGTCTGGGGTGCTCACTTCGGCACCACATATACTAAAAAGAGTAATGTCTGGGGTCTTAAAGATTTGTCTTTAAACAAGAAGCCATTTAAGTGAGATATCACTTAAGTGAGATATGCACACAACAGAAGCCTATCAGCCTGTGTGCTCCAAAGATTATAAATAATAAAATCCAAATTCAAAGGAGGGGATGGTGTCAGTGCTTATATTCTGAATACCAGGTTTTCAGAAAACTGGAAAACACAAAATCCATTTGCAGGCTCCACACATGAATGAATCATGTAGGGGATCTCCTCTGGCCATAGTCCAGGGGTGTGAATAGATTTGCTCTCAGACAGAGGACTTTGTAAAGTCCATTATGGAAGGAGTGAAATGTAACACCCATCATCCGTTTTCCATTTTGACCTGTTTTAAACACGTTTCCATTATTTTCTGCTTTACTTTTAATCTAGATTTTTCTGTTTTGATTTGTCATTGCTTTTGACTTTTGATTATTGGTTTCTTGTTTTTATAGTGTATGATTTTCTGTCCTAGAAATCCCTGATAGTTAAGCTGAATTAATAATTACCTAGAAGCATGGTAGGGAAGATTGGGGTGGGGGTTGTGGGCAGAGGAACATGAGGAGCTAACAACAATTAGTATAAGAAAGAAAATGTTCTAAAATTTATTGAAGTGATGACTGTAAAATTTGTCTTAATATGATTGAACTATTGAAATGCATTATATGTAAATTATTTTTAAATAAAATTATTTTTAAAGAGTGATGAAATGGAAACATAAATAACATAAATATTTATTGTTATAATATAATAAAATAAAATAAATATACACTTAATAGGTACTGAAAATATGTTTATACTATATTATAAACAATTATGTTATAAAATTTGTAAAGGTAATTGAAATACACAGATTTATTGGAAGACATATCAAAAGCTATACAATAATAAATAACTTATCTAGATACGTCTCCATTTATCACATAAATTTTGTCTAGCATTAAATGCTCTCCCATAATGTAACCTGAGATTATTTTACTCTTACAAATATTATTTTAAATAATAAATAATATCAACCAAATGTTTTTAGAGTTGGCAAAGGAACAGTTCCAATTATAGACAGTGAGGAAAAATTAATCATTTTTCTTCTGATACTGGTTCACTGTGGCAGTCACCTAATCTGGTGTCAATTTGAGGATTAAGAGTGTAGCGGTGGAATCTAGCCTGTCAATCTGGAGATAGCCAATGAGATATCTGTGTGGGCATGGCCTTTTCCTGAGAATTCTGGGAAATCCAGTTGTATTTTCTCCTTGTAGGTTAGAGACTCACTACTCAGTCCCTTGAAGACAGTCTCATGACAATATACAAGGCTGATTCCTGTGAGACATCCATGAGAAGAAGATAAATGAAACTACCCTAGTGCCCTGAGCTGGACAAGCTGCTTCGATGCAACCAGACCTTGAGCCCTGGGAACTGAAGAAGCCACAGGGAGACCTGCACCCATACTGAGATGCTTCTACTGACACTGGATACACAAGACTCTGCACCCACTGGCCTGAGATTGTCCTGATGTCATTGCTTGTACTTTGCAAGGCTAAGGAAGGTTTTATAGATTGGTATTAGCCATGCGAGCTAATATCAGACTTATGACCGTGGACTGGACTGGGTTTAGATTTTTTTCTCAATGTTCCATTCCTCTTGTATATAAACCTCTCCCTTCTACATATGCATGTTTATGAATTTGTTTCTCTAGCCTACGCAGACTAACACAATAACAAAGATGCCTGATACTATCATTCCCATTGGAAACTGCATGGGAGCCTCTAGATAATATACTAAATGATGATAAAACCAGTAAAGATATGAAGACTTTAAAGGGGAAATATTTTGGTTTTTTTGTATCATAGAACTTTCTGTAAGCATTGGTTACACTTTTGTTGCGGTTGGTGGGCGCCATCTAGTTGAGGGTCTTCCTCTTGTTTGCTGCCCTCTCCTCAGCAAGCACTCTACCATTCCTCCAGGTACGTGTCCTTCTGGTCAACATTTCTGTGGTATTTATATAATCATTTGTTGATTTGAGGATTAAGAATGTAGGGGTGGAGTCTAGCCTATCAATCAGATCATAGCCAATGAGGTCTCTGTGCGGGCATGGCCTGCTCCTGAGAATTCTGAGGAATCCAGTGGCATTTCCTCTTTGGAGGCGGGAGAGACTCTTTCTCACTAATTCACACCCTTGGAGATTCTCTACTGACAAGGATGACACCAATGGAGACATAGCAGCTGACAAGATACATGACCCACCCTGATGCAGCCCTGGGTGCTGGAGCAGCCCTGCAGAGAGCCCTGTTGATGCCCCTGGATACAAATATTGTCTACCCACTGGCCTGTGATCTACATTTGGCATTATCACAGGTGATTCGTGAGTCTGAAGAAGACTTTGCAGATTACCATTGGACATATGGGCTAATGTCAGACTTGTGAACTTTATCTGTATTGGGTTAGGAGGCTTTCCCAATGTTCAATTATTCTTGTACATAAATCCCTTTCTTACACCCATAAGCATGTTCATGGATTTGTTTCTCCAGTCTACCCAGACTAACAAAGTTTCCAAAATACTTAAGAGAGAGTAGTGACATCTTTTCCTTTCAGGAACAGGCGATAGAATTATAGAATTGATCACTTTTGCATCAAATGGTTAGGTATTAGATCATTGTACCAAAATCAATTATATTCCTAAGCACCAACAATAGTGAGAAAAAATTAAATACTGCTCAATATAACACAAACTGATTTGTGGTAGTTATTAATTAAATAAGAACTGTATAAATATCATATTTTTCCAACCATAACATGCACCTAACCATATTACACACCCAGTTTTTAGAGCAGGAAAACAAGAAAAAAATATTCTGAACCAAATAGTACTAGTATACTAAAATATTTATTAAAATAAAGCAAAATACAGATATATAACAGCATAAATTAACCATGGTGTTAAAAATCATCATCACTTTCATTAACAAAAAAGGGGAGGTGTGCACTGTGCTGATCATGTGACCTAACTGACCTTGAGATTCCAGGAGGCAGGATTCCCCTGAACACACAGATATCCACAGCATGCAAACAGCAGTGGACAGTAAGCAGATGCATGGAATCATAAACAAATGTTCTGGGGTACCATATCTTCAGACCATAAGATGCACCCCTGTTTTTCCCCACTTTTAGTAGGGGGACAGAGAAGTGCGTCTTATAATCTGACAAATACATTAAGAACAGTTTTCGGGTTGAGCCCCGGTGCCATAGTGGTTGAGTGCAGAACTGCGACCCACTGGCTTGACGGTTCAAATCCAGCAACAGTTCTCCAAGAGCAAGACTGGGCCTCCCACTCCCACCAGAAGGCAGTGATGCCCCTCCCCCCAAAAAACCAACCAGCCAAACAAAAAAGAACTGTTTTCTGTCAATACAGAAAACTAGATACATTAATCAGATAACTGAAAGAAAATATCAATAAATGTAAAGATCTACAACTACTGTTTATATGATATGTGTTAGAGTACATTGGAGAAACAAATTCATTAACATGCATATGTATATTAGAGAGGGTTTTATAAAAGGGCGATTATACATTAAGAGAAAATTTCAACCCAGTCAAGTCCAAGGCCACAAATCTGACATTAGCCCATATGGCCAACACCAATCTATGTTGTCATTTTCAGACCCATGAAACACAGATGAAGCCAAATGCAAGACAATCACACGTGTATGGGTAGAAAGCCTTTGGATCCAGTGGCATTGTGTACATCTCAGCGCTGGCAGGGGTCTCCGCGTGGCTTCTCTAGCTCCAGGTCTCTTGCTGTATCAGGGTAGGTCTATGTGACTTCTCCTCAGGGATTTCTCCCAGGAAGTCAGTCTTGTCAGTAGAGTATCTCCAAGCGAGTGTTGTCAGGAGAAAGTCTCCAAGGAAGGGTACCTCGAGAGATAGGCGCCTCTCCTGCCTCCAAGAGGAAATCCCCACATTTCCCAGAATTCCAGAGAAGGCCATGCCCCTACACATTTAATCCTCAAATTGACACAAGAGTAGATGACTGCCACCAAATATAATATAAATGTCCTCCAATTTAAATGTAGACTGCATTAAAACCTTATACATATGCATATTTATGACAAAGATTCTAAAATTATTCCTGTGAGGAATTAGAGGATTCTGAGTTGGAGTAAGTACAGAAATGTGATTAAAGAATTATACATTAATTCAGCCAGACAAGAATACTTATGATGCACTAACAATAAAGGAGGGAATTTCAAAATAGAGAATCAAATCTTAATACATATAAATTATATTAACTGAGATATTAACCCAATATTAAACTAAGTACTTAAAGCACAATAGAGAGCTAAAGCAGACTGAAAATTGAATAAAGAATAAAAAGTACTATAGATTTAACACAACAATCACTATACAAATTCATAAAGTATTGAAAATAGTATAAAACTTTAGTAATCAAGACATGTGAATTCTCCAACTGTATGGTGAAGCCAAAGACAGTAAGATAATAATGATGTAAAAAGCTAGGTTTTGGAAATAATAAAGTATATCTCAGTGAAAGCACTTTGGAAAACTTTGCTTGCTATATACTTTTTGTCATATATGCTGATCTTTTGATCCAACATGTATCCAATCAAATTCCAAATAGCTTGCATGAAAATATTTGTTGAATCATTCATGGTTAAGCTGGGAAAGTCCAGCATTTGAAGGCATAGCAAATGAAGTAAGATGCATCAAAATGGCAA
>PVJH01042110.1:0-14529 GCA_004026705.1 Nesogale talazaci
GATGGGATGGGGCATAATGAGTTTTCAAAATTAGGAAAGTGATAAAAATAGTAAGGTAGGTAGGTTTTGACACATATCTTTTCAGTCAATCAGTAGAGTGGAAGCCTCACTCTTCAGGAGGAGCCCTGGCAGCCAAGAGAGGTCAGTCAGCCTCTGGAAAAATTTCAACCATGAAAACCGAGTGGGGGCTGATCCTCTCTGTCTTACAGAGTTGCTTTGAATTAGAATGGACTCAGCAGCAGTGGGTTTTAGAACAGAATTTAGTAAGTAGCTTAAGAAATGTTCAGGAGCCCTGGTGGTGCAGTGGGCTAAGTGTTGGGCCAGGAGAACAGGGAGACTGTGATTCTGCTTCTCTGAGGTCTCAGGAACCTCATGGAGCCGTTCCGCTCTATCTTTCGGTCTCTGTGACTTGATATTGACTTGATGCAGTGAACACATTTTGTTTTTGTTAGGTGGCATCAAGTTAGTGAAATCCCATAGGGACCCTATGTGTAACAGAACAAAACGCCACACTGCCCTGAGCCTGAGTCTGTTGTTGCAGACCGCTTAAGGGCCTTCCTCTTGGTCTCTGCCCTTCCACTTCATCTAGCCTGCTGTCCTCCTCCAGGGACTGGTCTCTCCTGACAGTGTGTCCAAATATGTACTCTAGAGCAGTGAGTGATTCTCAACCTTCCTAATGCCACGACCTTTTAATACAGTTGTGGTGTAATTCATGTTGTGATGACCCCCAACCATAAAATTATTATTATTATTTTTTAACATTCTCTTATGTTTTTTAATATAAATTTTATTGGGGGCTCTTACAGCTCTTATAACATTGAATACATCATTTGTATTAAGCTCACTTGTACGCATGTTGCCACATTCATTTCCAAACATTTTCTACTTGAGCCCCCAGCATAAGCTCCTCTTTCCCCCTTTCCTCTAGTTCTTTTTTTTCCCAATTATTTTTACTGGGGGCTCTTAGAGCTCTTATAACATTCTATACATCATTTGTATCAAGCATGTTTGTATAATTATTTTTGTTGCTACTTCATAAGTGTAATGTTGCTTTAGGAATCAGGCGACCCCTGTGAATGGGTTGTTGGACCCCTAGAGGGGTCACAACCCACAGGTTGAGAACCACTGCTCTACAGCGTACTCGGTCCTTAATTTTTACAAAACAGATTGGGTGGTCCTTTTAGCAGTCCATGGTACTCTGCCAGAACCATAATTCAATTGCATTAATGATTCTTTCTTATTTACTGTTCAACTCTCACATGATTATGAGGTGATCAAAAATACTGTGACTTGTGTCAGGCTTACCTCAGTCCTCAGAGATCCTGGCTTTTTCGTACTCAGAAAAGGTCTTGTGCAGCAGATTTAATGACTGCATCTGGTGTTTGGATCTCTGGACTGCTGCTTTCATGAACATTGATGTTTGGATACAAGCAAGACGAAATTCTTGACAACTTCAGCCTGTTCTCCATGTATCATGATCCTACCTTTTGGTCCAGTTGTGAGGATTTTGGTCTTCTGTTGTTGTTCTTCTTAAATTGAGTTGTCATTCATACTGAAGGCTGCAATCCTTGATCTTCAGTAAGTGATTCAAGTTCTCCTCACTTGTAGCAAGCAAGGTTGTGTCATCTGCCCCTGACAGGTTATTAATGAGCCATCCTACAATTAACAACTTACAAGTTATTAATAAGCCTTCCTATTGCCACATTTTTCTTCATATAAATCAGCTTCTCTGATGGTTTTCTCAACTTATAGATTGAACAAGTATGGTAAGAGGATTCCTTGTTCTGTACTCATAACTAATTCTATTCATGTACAATTACTCATGAGTACAATGAAGTGTTCTGGACATTATAAATGTTAGCAATTGTGATTTTTAAAAAAAAAATCCTTTTATTGGGGCCTCTAACAACTCCTACCACATTCCATATATAAATCCACTGTGTGTCAAGCACATTTGTACATCCATTGCCCTCATCATCCCACTTGTGAGTTTTAATTAACGACTTATTTAATGATAATTATATGTCCTATCTGTATTTTGTTGTCTTTTGGTATTTTGTCATTTTATTGTTCCATTTATAATATTTAGACACTGCTATAGGAGCAAAAAGTATGTCTTATAACAAATACTGAGTTTTCACTATTGCCATTGCCTTACAACAAAAAATTAAAGTAGGTTGTAATTTTTTATGAAGTGAATTGTATAAGCTTCTTACTTATAGATTTCCAAGCTAAAGTATAAATAAATAGCTAAAAGGTACTTGGCAATGTTTTCTATTGTTAAAATTATGTTTTAGTTGAGCCCTTTTTCAGATAGATTTTTAAAAAAATATTTTAAAATTTTATTGGAGGCTCTTACAGCTACTACAACATCAGATAGATTTTATATCTAGCAAATTATTTAATTTGTAATTTCAACTTGAAATACAGTATATTGTAGATGTGTACGCCTTTTCTCGAGACAAATTAAATGATGGTCATTTAAATGTGTTCTTTTTTCAGGTTTGCTTTAATTTTGGATGAGATTATTCTTGCAGCCAGATGTTAATAAAACAGAATCTAAGTAAGTATAATATTACATTGTTCAATGTTACGTATTAAAATAGCAAAATATATTGTGTGTATATGTGTGTTTCAATGCTGTAAAGTTGATACCGATGAATTTTTAAATAAAATTTAAAATATGGGTAATTGACTTTGGTACAGATAATTTGGTGGCAGTAAAAACACAGCTATTAAATTATGAGGGTATTCCTAGTTTACTTTATGTTGGAGCTTAACTAAAATATATACATTTTCAGCAAATATTCTAACCTGTTAGAAAACTAAGAGGATATCATGTAACCAATTAGCCGAAAATAAATGCAGGAAGAGGTTAGCATGATTTCTTCAGTGTTCTTTTCTACTGGGTCACAGCGATCTCTTAACAAAGCCCTTCTGTAAGTGCATTGCATTTGCCAAAAGATGATTTCTTTCTGTTAAAATAGTGCTCAGGATTAAAAAAAAAAAAGTTTTAATGTTTTTCTTGTGGACAGTTTGCCAAATGGCTTTTCTAATGTACTGTTCTGGTAAGTTTTAATTTACAAAAGTGTTGACTTTTGAAACATTGAATTATGACTATTTGTTTTTAGTCTGCTTTGCCAAAGAATGCTTGTTAAATAACATAATCTGTTGAGATGTGAAAACACGTGTACTATTTATTGGCTATAGAATATGGCTTCAGGGTACTATAATTGATTGACAAAGACTTGGATAAAGTTGCTATTAATTTGTTTTTTCCTAAAATATAACCAGATATTCCAGCAGACAAAAGCTTAATTAAAAAAAAAAATAGAATGAGATATATATAGTTAGTACTGTGCAGTCTGAATCAGTCACAATCAAATTTAGGCATAGTTGGAAACCAGAGCTCTCCTTTTATTAATGTTAAACAATATTAGTCCTGTATTTTGTGGTCAAATCAACTTTGACTTAATAGTGACCCTGTAGTACAGAATAGAACTCCTCTATAAAGTTTCCTTGTCTGAATGTTTTTCAGTCTTTTCTCGTGTGGAACCACTGTGGTTTTGAACCCCTGACCTTTTGGTTAGCAATTGAGCGTTTTAACTAATGTGCAACCAGGGCTCATTTAAGTGCTGCTGCTGCTGCTACTACTATTACTAACTACTACCACTACCTATTTGAAGAGTACTTTAAACTGTGTTAAGAATTTTGCATACTGATAGGTCTCTATAGTACCCCCTATATGGTAGGTTTGGCTGTGTAGAAAACGCTTAATATTTTTGGTCCATAGTGGATTGTACCTTTTCCTTTTGGGAGAGTTATTTTATTTTCTCAGTATAATATTATATACAATAGGCTGAGCTCTGGTGCATAGTGGTTGTGTGCGGGACTGCAGCCCACAGGGTTGATGGTTCAAATCCAGTAGCAGCTCTCCAGGAGCAAGGCTCAGCTTCCTACTCCCACCAGGGCAGTGATGCCACAAAAAACTAACAAAAAAACAATAATATTATATACAATAGTTGCCCTTAAAGTTCCTATAGGAGAGACTTTTGTACTGTAAGGTCTTAAAAGAGGCTTTGTGACTAGTTGAATATAAAAGATTTTGTTGGTAACTTATTGTCATTGCTAATGGCCATCAGCTGGGAGTTTTCGTGATCTTATGTGTAGCAAAAGGAAACATTTCCTAACCCGGTGACATAGTAGGTTACATATTGGGCTGTTAACTCCAAGGTCAGCTGTTCAGAACCCCAGCTGCTCCATGGGAGAGAGAGAGAGAGGACTTTATACTTCTATAAAGATTTACTATCTCAGAGACCCGCAGGGACAGTTGTACTTAGCTCGGTACAGTTACGACTGTCAATCAGAGTCAGTTCAATGGCAGTGAGTTTTCAGTACCATCGTTATGGTCACCCCCAAGAGCACTGGTGGCCTAGTTGGTTACATGTTGGGTTGCTAACTATAATATGAGGAGTTCAATCCTACCAGTCATCCCTAGTGTTGATATTTGTTAACAAAAATTCAATCCCCGCCCCCCCCCAAAAAAAAAAAAACAATGAAAAATAATTCAGTCCAATTGGATGGAGCTTTCTATTCCCCTGAAGAGTGACCGTGTTGGAAACTCAGAAGCAGTTCTGCCCTGTCCTCTGAGGTTGCTCTGAGTTGGTGGAGACATGATGACAGTGAGTTTGTTTGCTTTGGTCTGATGGTCATTTGTATATTCACATCCATTGTTCCTGCGGTCGTGTCTGCTCATCTGATTGAAGGTTTTCGTCTGTAGGGACCTTTTATCAGACCTTTAGCAGTTGGTTTTCACTCAGGACTTGTACAAGATAAGAACTGAAGTCTTGTCAACTTCCCTGGAGCATTCCAGTTATGAATGTATACTTTACATAGGGTAAAATGCATAAAATTTAAAGAATAGATCTGAATGGTACTTTTTACATGTGTTCACATTTATAACCACCATCAAACATACACAACATTGTTATCATCCTAGAAAGTTCCTATCCAATCCTTTTCCCTTGAGGTAAGTATCTTTCTGAATATTATTAGCCTAGCTTTGCTTCTTGAAATTCATATATATAACCTTGAATGGTGTTCACTTTTTGAGTCTGGCATTTTTCATATAGCATAGTGAATTTAAGGTTCATCCATGTTGTAACTGTATCAGTAATTAATTACTATTATGTAGTAATTCTCTATTATATGCACATACCACAGGATTGTTTATTCATTAGATAATAGTTGTATTAGAATCTATAAGTCTTTGGCCTCACCTGCCACCTTTTCTGCTTTTTGTTCTTTACTTGGCCCTTTTCAAGTTCCCCATCACATGCAGAATGAAATGTAAGTTCTCTAACATGCATACAGTTAGTTATTTTACTGTAATTCTGCTAAACTGCTTAGGAATATCTGAGTAAATCAACTGTCGTGTCTCATGCTCTTTAGATTTAGCCCCTTGCTTACATTGTCACTCTCCTGTGCCTTCCAGTGTCTTTGCTCCTGCTTGTCAAGCATTACCTTGGCCTCCTAACCAGGCCTGTGCCTACCCCGGAAGATGTCTTCACTAGACCTTGTGAGTTCTTTGGAGGCAGACACAATCCCAGATACTTTATGTACTCTTAAGAATATTTATTAATGTATATCAATAAACAATTCCTTTCCCTCAATTGAATTAGCACAGCATTCAGAATGCTTGTTGGAATATTTTAAAAAGCCAAGAGTTCTTTCCATTGTAGTGCTGTATTATTTTTTAAAAATAAAGTATCACCCAAATAATTTCTCAACCCATTGGAGTACAGGTAGTCCCTGATTATAGATAGTCCCATACTTAATATGAGGTTCTGTTCTGCCTATTCCAACCCAAGTTGGTTCTGTCTTAAGTTTTGAATTCCTCATATTTTCTTTAATTCATTAGTACTGCCTTTATTATCAGTATCTTTGCAAATCGTGTCCTTGTCATTGGAGACGGGGAGCATTACTTAGAAAGTTATAAATAGGGCTGAGCCCCGGTGGCGTAAGTGGTTGAGTGTGGGACTATGGCCCGTGGGCTTGGCGGTTCAAATCCAGCGGCGGCTCTCAGGAGCAGCATAGGGTAGCTCCCACAACCACCAGAGGCAGTGATGCCCCCCCCCCCCACCACTCCCCCCGCCCCCCAAAAAAAGGAAAAAAGAAAAAGAAAGTTACAAATATATTTTAATTCATTATATATAGTATGCAGTATATGAGGGGCTACTGCCCCCCAAAAACAAACCAAAACAACAAAAAAGGACGGAATAAGCTTGTGGGACGCATTTTTCCTACTAGGCGAGAGTATCAAGCAACCAGCTCTGAGTAACTGCCCTCAGTGGCATTGCTTGGGACATTTCTCTGGTCACGGTGACTTTTGGTGAAAGTAGTTTTGCCCAAACCCTGTTTTTGTGATGGCCAATTTAAGAAAACAGCATGCAGCAGTGAAATTTTATTTCTTGCTTGGGAAAAAATACCACAGAAACTGTTGTGATGTTGAACACGGCTTACAGGGATGGTGCTATGGAAAAAACTCAAGTATTCAAGTGGTTTTCTCCTTACCAAAAAAGGTGAAATGTCAATTGATGACAAACTTCATTCTGGACACCCATCAGTTTTCTGAATGGATAAAAATGTTGACAAAACTCATGCACTTGTGCTCAAAGACCATGAAGGACCATTAAGGAGATGGGGAAGTCATCTAGACTATCTTTGAGCTTGGTTCAGCAAATGTTAAGAGAAGATTTGGGAATGAGAAGGGTCGCTGTGAAATGTGTGCCATAGATTCTGACTGACCAGGAAAAATAGCATTGACTGGAAGGAAACATGCTGTGCTATGAAAGAACAGCTCTGAAGAGACCCAAACTTTTTTCCCAAGGTGATTAGCTGCTGACAAGATGTGATGCTATTTTTGCAGTTCTGAAAGTTGACATCATTCATTGACATCTTGCCTACAAAAAACTGTGAAATCAAAGATCAAGATGATGCTAATTTGTTTTGGGGTTTTTTTGTTTTTGTTTTTGATGTGAGGGGGATAGTGCATTTGGAGTTTGGTCCACCAGATCAGCCTGTTAATCAGGCTTTCGGCTTAGAAGTTCTGAAAAGATTGCGTAGCAGTGTGCAACCAATAAAAGGCTTGATTTGTGACAGGTAGGGGACTGGCTTTGCACCACTTTAATGCACCTGCTCACACAGCCATCTCAGTGTGCCCATTTTTTTTTTTTTTAAACAAAGAAGCATTACTTTCTTGTTCCATGTAACTTGCTCAGTGTGACTTTTTGTTTTTGTGAATGAAGGAGGGACATGAAAGGACAACGGTTTGATGACATCGAAGAGGTTAAAAAAAATGAGGGAGGGGCTGTTAGCTATCCAAACAGGTAAGTTTTAAAAATGTCTCCAAGAATGGAATAACCTATTTGACAAATGTAATATGTGTAATGGAGAGTACTTTAAATGTGATAAGCTGGTTCTGTTAAAAAAAATTAAACACAACTTGAGGGAAAACATTTTTTTTGGTAGCGTACCCTTTCGTATATTACTAATGATAAGATTTTGTTTGTTTATTTCTCCTTTAAAGATAGTTTTGGGCTGAGCCCCGTGGCGTTGTGGTTGTGTGCGGGACTGGGGCCCACTGGGACAGAGGTTCAATTCCAGCAGTGGGCCTGGGCCTCCTACTCTTACCACCGGAGAGCAGTGATTGCCACCCCCCTTTCCCCCCAAAAGAAAAAAAGAGAAAAAAAAATAAAGATAGTTTTAAGGGCAGTTAATCTTAACTCCCTTAAATCAACCATTCCTGGACACTGAGGTGATACTCTTAACTCAGATCCAAAAACTGTCTTTGGTGATACTGATAAAATTTCCAAACGAAGGCAGTAATCCGTGTGGTGGCCTTTGGAGTACTCTCTCTAGATGGGTTTCTCTTGGTTAGTTTGTAGTACTTACTCCTTTAAAGATTTTAAAAGAAGGGCTGAGCCCCGGTGGCGTAAGTGGTTGAGTGCGAGACTGTGGCCCGCATTCTTGGCGATTCAAATCCAGCAGCAGCTCTCAGGAGCAGTGCTGGGTAGCTCCCAAAACCACCAAAGGGCAGTGGAATTCCAAAAAAAAGATTTTAAAAGATGTGTTAGATTAAGTTAAATAAAATGGTAGAATGACAGGTTTCATCTGTAATAAGTAGAGAAAGCTTTCTTTTTAATTTCCCTATGGGTAAAAACTGTTGATGGAGAAAGAACCAGGCTTTAGAATTATGAAAGTTTTTATTATTACAGGCTAGGGAGGTTATTTTAATGAAAAGTATTTTAAAAATTGTTTTATTATTGTAGATCTGTAGTTTACATATAAGCAATATGATTTATTAAGAATTTAAATGTTTATTGTTTTAAAGCCTTTTTTTTAACTTGCTTTCTTCTCTTATAGTTAACATTTGGCTAGTTGGGTTGGCTATAGTAATCCCTTGGGAGACTTTTATGCCTGACGCTTGTTTGCCCTGTAGCATGTTCAAAGCAAGGAGAGCTTTCTCCCCATTGGGATCAATTTGCTCTTTTTCCTTTCTGCTGCCATGAAGATTGAACAGAGCTGTACACTAACCACAGCTTATGTTGTTCCTGGCTCCTTGCCAGGATTCTCTTAGATTCTTGCCAAATGCAGAATCTCAGGTATTTCTTTTATTTCAACCTGGATAGGAAGTCTGTTTAGATTTCTTTTTGTTAAGATTTGAAGATCCAGAGAAATTTCGCCTTTAGAATACTTTTAAGTCCTCAAAGCATTTTAGACTAGTTGTTCTTATGTGAATCTCATACGTATACCTTAATTTCAGACCCTTCTTTTTTTTTTGTACTTAAGTATTTTATACAGCTACTGCTGCTGTTTTTGTCTTTCAGAATCCTGAATTTATGCTTTTGTATATGTTTATCTGATTTTCTCTTATAGGCTTAATTTCTAAATTATATTCCACATGCTTGTTCTTTTTTGTTTGTTTTTGGCATCACTGCCCTCTGGTGGTGGGAGTAGGAGGCCCAGCCTTTGCTCCGTGGAGCTGGAATCGAACCTCCATCCCAGTGGGCCGCAGTCCCGCGCACAACCACTACGCCACCGGGGCCCCCATGCTTGTTTCTTTAGTGGCATTATAGAAATACTCTCCTATGTAGTGTGGAAAAGTTTTTGGTTAATAAAATTATTTGTGTCTTAGTTCTGGATGAAATTGGACAAGGTGCAGATATAGTTCATTTTATTACACTCTGCAGATACTCATATTTTTAAAGCAATTGAGGGTTTGTGGCAATGCTGCATGAACAAGTCTGATTTTTGCCATTGTCACTTCTAGTCTCTGTGTCATAACTTAGTAATTCTCACAAGGCATAAACTTTTTTACTAATGCTGTTGCATACTTTATTTTTTTTTATTTTTTATTTATTTATTTATTTTTTTAGTTTTTTGGGCATCACTGCTCTCCGGTGGTGGGAGTAGGAGGCCCAGCCCCACTGCTGGAATTGAACCTCCATCCCAGTGGGCCGCAGTCCCGCGCACAACCACTACGCCACCGGGGCTCAGCCCAACTGTTGCATACTTTATAAGGTATTCAAGACAAAAGGAAACTTACTGCCCGTGAGTCAAGTCTGACTTATAGCATCTCTCTAGGGCAGGCCAGAACTGCCCCTGTGAGCTTCCCAGACTGGAACTCTTGGTGGGAGTAGAAAACCACCTCATCTTTGTCATATAATACACTGGTAAAATAGATACATAATACCAACTATTTTGAGTAGCTTATAGAAAGCAGAGCAGTAGACACCAGAGGTGAGTCCTATTTTTTTCTTTACGTTTCGGCCCTGTTTGTTCTATACATATTAGCAAATGTGACTTTAATGAGAAATATGTTTTAAATTGACTGTTTCTTGAAAATGCAGTTGAGAAGGATCATATATACAGGTATTATACCTTAGGGTTTGTGGGTTAAATTCCATCAAAATTAATATTGCAATTAAGTTTAATTAAAATTGAATTACATATATTTGGGTTTCTACTATATGTGAGTTTTTCTCACTGTACTGTACCATATGGATATTTCTTCTGTAATAGACTCTATGTATTTGCATGCGTGTTGCCCTCGTGGTACAGTGGATCATGTGTTGAACTGCTAGCCACAAGGTCAGCTACTTGAACTCCTAAGTCCCTCCTTGGAAGAAAGATGGATTGCTGGCTTATATAAAACAGCACATAAAAAAAAAAATCACTGCCTTTGGTGGTCGTGGACGCTACCCAGTGCTGCTCCTGAGAGTCTGCTGGATTTGAACCGCCAAACCTGCGGGCCGCAGTCCCGCACTCAACCACTTACGCCACCGGGGCTCAGCCTGGTGGGTCAAAATGAAAGTCTCACAAACCCGAGGAGCAATTCTCCTCGGCCCTGTAGGGTTGCTCTGAGCAGACTGATACGTTGTTGCTATTTCCGCTTCTGCACCAGCTAAATGATAGCGCATGGCTCTGCATGTTGTGACTCCATAGCCTCACTGGTTTAATTTGGGAAGTAGATCCCGGGCCTTTTAACTCTATTTGTCCTAGTGTGGAAGCGCTGCTGCTTCAGTTGGCAACATGACAGCTGTGGTTTTGTTGTGCATGAGGTGCATTGACTGGTTATTGAACCTGAGTCTTCTGCATGTATAACTCCTTATTGATAGTTATTTAGATTAATCTTTGGTAGATAGTATATACAAAAACAACATTAACAAAGCAAAACAAAATCTCCATAGAAAAGAAAGCAGAAGATACTAAAAAGAGCAAAGTTTCAAATGGGTGGAGGGAAGTGTTAAACTTTAAAGGCATCTGAATGCACTCTGCAGGGATTCACATCCCTGATCAGAGGAGATTCGCCAGGTCCTTAGCCATATGTATTTCCCCTTCACTCTCTTAAAAAGTGAAACAACGTTTCAGTGGGTTGAAAGGAAGATCAACCGAAAACACCTTTTATTTTATTTTTTATTTTTTGGGCATCACTGCCCTCTGGTGGTGGGAGTAGGAGGCCCAGCCTTGCTGCTGGATTTGAACCTCCAACCCAGTGGGCCGCAGTCCCGTGCACAACCACTACGCCACTGGGGCTCAGCCCCTAAAACACCTTTTAACCTAGTTGTATTTACGATAATCAACAGTACAATTCTCTGTCTGATAACAGGGATGTTCACATCCCTCTACTGTCATCAGTGGGAAGTCACCAGAAACTTAATCTATGTTTGGACCTACAAATGGATTTTGGGCTTCTACTGTTACCTATAGCCTTCTACAAATTAACTGTAGAAGTTCACAATTTGAAATCTGATGTACAATTCCCTCCTTTGAATTTGGATTATATTATTTACAACACTGGTGTCATTTGGTTGGTGTGCTGCTTCCACGTGGAGATGCCTCTAGGTTTTTTCCTTTTATAAGCAGTATATAATAAATATGCTTTATTTTTTGTGCAGTTTTTGTACATAGGATAATTTTATAATAGTGGGTTGCTGAATCAAAAGATAGATGTATTTAACTTCTGATATTTACTGTAAAATTGCAAACCGGTCTTACGATTTAATATTCCCATTGTTAGTTTATTGGAGTGTTTGTTTAATATTAAAATCAGCACGCCAAACTTGCTCTTCTGGGCACACTATGTAGAGGCATTCAAAATGGTTGAACATTTAACCTACCAGCATAGACTATTGTATAATACAGCCTCCAACAATACATTACAATACAGAGGCAATACATTAGGCTGTCATGAATCCTTGTTAATAGAATTGTTTACATTTATACAAAGAAGTTTGGTAAAGCATCCTACTCTGCCGTGCCCAGGCCAACATTAAGGGCTTGTGCTGTGATACCTAAAGTTCTCATTAGGGTGTCTAAAACAGAAAAACAAGTCAGCAGGGCCTGTGGTGGTTCCCTGTGTATTAAATATGCCCAAGACAGGTTCATGCATGCTTTTCTTATTGAGGAGCAGAAAATCATTGTGAAAGTGTTGAAGGCACAAGCACAGTCAGAAAGCTAAATAAATGCAAATTAAGCTTGTTTGAATAATCAAATGAAGGGGGGAAAAGCCCTCTAAACTTGCTGCCATTGAGTTGATCTCAACTCACAGAGACTTTTATAGGACAGGGTAGAACTTTCTGAGTTTCTGAGACTATAAATAAATCTGTTATGGGCATAGGGAACCTCACATGGCTCCCATATAGCAGCTGGTGGATTTGAACTGATGACCTTGTGGTTAGCAGTTTAACACAAACCACTGTGCCTCCAGGGATCCTGTTACTAGTGACATTCTGTTAAATTGTAGCCCATGTTTAACCTATGATGGCATACGGCCATCAATTTGATTTCAAGTCAACTTTAATGCAGTTTCCTCAAGTGATGTTACTGCCCCCTGGTGGGGAAAAGGGACAGGTGGTACTACATTTTAAACCTGGATTACTGGTTGTAGCACAAAAGTTTTTCATTGCCAGGCCAGGGTGCTGAGAACTTTTTCTTTTTCCTGAAAAGGCCAAATATGTTTTAGAACCTCCTGAGGGTGTAAATCTTCACAGGAGCAGGTTTTTGAGGCTGTAAATCTTTCTGAGAGAAGTCTCAATTATCTACCACTGGGTTTCAACACCAATTTACCAGAGAGCCACACTAGGGGTCTTTATAATGAAAAGTGATACTTATTTTACTGTTAGGTTCTTCAGACTTGAAATATCACCTGTATCCTAGCTAATGCTCTACTGGAGAATATATAATTTGCAAAAACTTTATTGACTATTCAATCTATTAACTTTCTTATGTGGGAGAAAAATGAGGCCTTCTACTTTTGCAGCATAAAAGTTTCAGAAACCCACGGGAGGAGTTCTGTCCTGTTCTCTAGGCTTGCTGTGAGTCAGAAGGGAATTGATTTGACGGCAGGGAGTTTGTTTTTGGTCATGTTTGATATTCAAAGTTACTTAGTGTTGACTACTCCATTATTTGACTTAACATCCATTCTTTTGCTGTTAGAATAAATATTTTCTTGTGAAAGACTTTATAGTTTGCTACAAGAGAACTGTAACCCTACACCCACTATCATCTAATTTGGAATCATTGTGACTATCTAGAGATTTCAAGGCTGTAGAGAGTTATAGGAATAATCAATTCATTTATTTCTTCTGTGAAACTGCTGTTGGGTTTGAACCACCAACTTGTGGTTATAGTCCTCCTTAAACTAGCCACCAGGTCTCCTTAGCTAACTATTTACCAGTCCATAACTGAGTATTAGATTCATAAAGTCTAAATTAATACCAAGCTGCTAGTATATTTTATATTTCCGTCCTCAAGCAATAGGATACATTCCTTTGTGATTACTTTCCTTTTTTGGGAGTGGGACGTAACTTCCTTTAATTGTTGCTCTATAATTAAGTTGCAATTTTTAGCTTAGATCCAATTTATTAACTTTAATTCTTTAATTTTTAAATCATTTAATTCTCAAAGCCGCAAACAAATTTACTACCATCAATTAGATTTTGACCCTTAGTGACCCTAGGACAGAGTAAAACTGCCTTTGTGGGTTTCTGAGACTAATTCGTTATGGGAGTAGAAAACTTTCTCTTTCTCCTACTCTAAAGATACTGAAAATAAAGGCCCTGGACCGGGTGGAAATGAGGTGGCAGAACACTGTGAAAATAAGGTAAAAACATGCACTTTTTTTTTGGGGGGGGGCGCCTCATTGCTCTCTGATGGTGGGAGTAGGAGGCCCAGCCTTGCTGCTGGATTTGAACCTCCAACCCAGGTAGGCCACAGTCCCGCGCACAACCACTACGCCACCGGGGCTCAGCCTCATGCACTTTCTTAATACTGTAAAATCACTCATTGAGGAACCATCATGATAGTGCTAGGGATTTCTCAGCTTTCTGTTTTTGGCCTTAAATTAATAGTTTCCAGAATCTTTCTTTAAACTTTTTTTTTTTTCATAGCATCCTCACGTGTAAACCGCTTTTATCATGACTTTTATCAGGTTTAGTGATTTTTTTGTATTACCAGTTTGTTGAATGTTTCTAATTGGATTTTGTCAAATGATTTTTTTTTAGCATCTTTTGGGATTGTCATGTGTTTCTTCCCGTTTGTTGTATTAATATTTAGTGTATGTGTTGTTAAGTGCCATCAAACGTCGGTTCTTCATGACCATATGCACAATAGAGTCAGATGACTGTCCAGTCTTGCTCCGCCCTCACGGCTGCTCTGATGTCCGCGCTCACTGTTGCAGCCATTGTGCCAGTCCCTCTTGTTAAGGCCTTCATAATTCTTGAAGCCCCTTCTCTTTCCCAAGCGTTATGTCTTTCCAGGAGCTCATCTCTGCTGTGTCAAAAGTACTTGAGATGGAGTCTCATCCTTCCTGCTTCTAAGGAACCTTCTGGATATCCTTCTTCCAAGACAGATACTTTTTTTTTTGTGGGGGTGAGGGTTGGGGCGGGCATCACTGCCCTCTGGTGGTTGTGGGAAGATATATATATATATATATATATATATATATATATATATATATATATATAT
>PVJH01042111.1:0-14504 GCA_004026705.1 Nesogale talazaci
CAACCTTATTTTCTTGGGAGGGGGGACAGGGGATATCTTGCCCTCCACAGCGTCCTTGTCCTGCTGAAAATTCTCATGCAGAATGTAAAGCACATTTGACTCAGAATAACACCAGAGTATTTTCTGGGTTTTTTTTCCTGCATCATTGCCCTGGTGCGAGTAGGAGGCCCAGCCTTGCTCCTGGAGAGCTGCTGTTGGATTTGAACTGCCAACCCTGTGGGCCGCAGTCCCGCACACAACCACGACGCCACCAGGGCTCAGCAGAGTATTTTCTATGGCTTACCAGGTCTCCATAACCTGCCCACTCCCTCATTTACATCACCTTCCTACTCCTGCTCCTCTTCCTGGCTGTACTGGGACCACACTCACCAAGCACATTTGGACCTCTGGGCCTTGACCCTGGCTATGCCCTCTGCTGCCTGCACGATTCACACGTTCATGTTCTTTGTCGCCATCCAAGATCCATGTATTTCACCTGCTCGCTGCCTTTCCCCTCTACATGTCAGCCCCAGGCGGAGGCCAGAGATTATTGTCTTAATTTGTTCTGAGGCTCTCCTGCATCTAGAATTGCGTTTGGCATGTAGAAGTTGTTCAAGACTAAGTCGATGCTGACTGAATGGCTAAAAGAGGTTTCAGGGTGTTTATGGACATCTATGCATACCTTTTGCTTTGGGAGGCCAAACCCAGTGTGTGTGTGTGTGTGTGTGTGTGAAGAAGAGTGGGGTTTTGTCCATATGTCCACATGCTCCGTAGAAAGAACACAAGGAAGGGATGCTCTCAGGGTATTCTGCCTGACTCTCCCCAGTTTCCCTGGTGTCACCTTACCTAATTGTCTTGTCACAAAACAGCTTGCAGGCCCGAGAGTGTCAGGGTCAGACGAGTCATTTCTGCCCCACACTTCTTGCTGTAAGGCAGCACCAGATCAAAATCTGAAACAGGTATCTGAGCCTGCCAGCAGTGACATCTGTTTGGTTTCCCATTGTCTGGGTAACACCTTCCTTGAGCAAGTTTCCCAGATAAACTTAACACCTTCCACTTGGGTATCTCCAGCTTCTTTCTTCAGGCCCATGAATTGTTCAAGACCCAGTGGCCATTCTCCTGGTCCTCTGCAATGCACAGGAGCCTGAGAAGAACATCTTCAGGGATGCACCCAACTCAAAATTTAAGGCTAACTTAAAAGTTCTTGGCCTGAGTAAAAAAACCTCACCGCTTCAAAATTTATCTGATCCATACTAAATCATCCAGAGTAGTGTACCCTGAGGGGGTAGTGTGGTAAACAGTATGTTTATAAGCAATATTGCCTTTTTTAAAAAAAAACTATGAAAAAAATAAACCTGTATATACCTAAACTTACCTTTTTATTGAAATGTGACCCGTAATATATATGTATAATTGAGACCAAATATTTCTTTAATATTTATAATTAAAGTAGCAGTCAATTAAGAAATATACCACCCTATAATTAATTTTATGTTATATGAATTTCACTTCAATAAAAATACATCCTGGGGACCTAAGTAGAAGGAGGATGTTTTGAGAATGATGATGATAACAGGTATGCAAATGTGGTGTGCGTACAATTGACCTATGTATTGATCGTGATAGGAGTTGTATGAGCCCCCAATAAAATAATTTATATAAAAAAAATACATTACCCTGCCTGCTGGGAGATAATTTCCTAATGGATGAACGAGGTGGCCAGATTTAGCAAATGAGAATACAGAATACCTTGTCATATTTGATTTTCAGCTAAAACAAGGACTGAGATTTTACTCTGAGTCTGTCCCGTATGATGTTTAAGACATCCTTACGTGCTAAGAACATCTCCTAACCCATGTATTTTTGCCAAGTTTGTATTGAGAAATGGGGAATGTTTTATAGAACAGATTAGTTTTCCACTCAACACTCTCTGCCCACCTTGTTTCACATCATGGATTGCAACATCCACAGTGTAATAGAGCTGCTCACCCCACCGCCTTCCTGGGTTTGCCATTCCTATTCCTCTGCCTCTCCCAACACTTCTGAACGTTGTCATTGGGTAAATGCCACCCTTGTGATCTTAAAACGGTTGATTATCCTAAGGAGTACCGCTCTCCCCAGTGTTAATGTTCTCATTCTGGAACTCTCTCTCGCGCATTGCCCATGGCCGCCATGTTTCAGCAGAGCTCCCAGACTGAGGAGGAAGAGGTGGACCACTTCTAAAAGATGAGCCCCTGGAAATCTTGCCGATAGCAGCAGCACCTTGTCTGATCCCTCGGGTTTGAATTTGCTCAAGGCAGGACTAGGGAGGCGCCGCTGCCTCTTCAACGTCGAGGTGACTGAGTGGTATCGATGGGGCAGAACTTCATTTGCTGATGGGGCCTAATTCAGAAGGAAGATGGGTGTTCATTCCATTAAGACGTCAGCTATGGAATGCGTGCAGTATGAATCTAAGGAAATTGGAAGTTGTCAAAAATGAAATAGAAGGTGTAAAGATACATGAGGGGGCACCTATCAAAAACCGACGCTGGTGTGTGGGCTTTTTGCTTTTCGATTTTGATGTGAAGGTGATATGCTTTCGGAGTTTGTGCCCTCAGGTCAAACTGTTCATCAAGCTTTCTGTTTAGAGGTTCTGGAAAGAGTGTGTAACAGTGTGCGTCCAAAAAAGGCTTGATTTGTGGCAGATGGGGGACTGATTTAATGACCACGACAATGCACCTGCTCACTCAGCCATCTCCGTGCTTCAGTTTTTACCAAAAAGCAGCATGCCTCTCTTGCCCCACTCACCATACTCTCCTGAGCTTGCTCTGTGCCACTTCTCTTGTTTGTTTGTTTGTTTTGGGGGGGCATCACTGGCCTCTGGTGGTTGGAGTAGGAGGCCCAGCCTTTGCTCCTGTGGAGCCACTGCTGGAATTGAACCTCCAACCCAGTGTGTGCCACTTCTTTTTGTTTGCACAAATGAAGAGGGAGATGAAAGAACGATTTGATTGGTATAGAGGAGGTGAAGTAAACACCAAAGGGGGTGCTGTCAGCTATCCAAATAGATGAGTTTTAGGGCTGAGCCCCGGTGGCGTAGTGGTTGTGGGTGGGACTGCGGCCCACAGGGTTGGTGGTTCAAATCCAGCAGCAGCTCTCCAGGAGCAAGGTTGGGCCTCCTACTCCCACCAGAGGGCAGTGATTCCCCTCCCCATCCCCGCAAAAAAAGGAAAATAAGACCAAATAGATGAAAAATGTTTCTAAAAATGGATTTTCAGATTTGACAAATGTATTAAGTAGAATGGTGAATATTTTGAAGGTGATAGCGTTGCTTTGTAAAAAAAAATTAGATACATAGTTTTAAAATTTTTTAAATTTGCTAGAGCCTGGTGGTGCAGTGGTTGTGTGCGGGCCCACGACCCACAGGGTTGACGGTTCAAATTCAGCGGCAGCTCTCCAGGAGCAAGGCTGGGCTTCCTAATCTCACCAGGGCAGTGATGCCGAAAAAAAATTTTTTTTAATTTAAGATAATTTTATTGGGGTTACAGCTTTTATAGTATTTTATACATTGTATCGTGCATATTTGTACATATGTTGCTATTTCATTCTCTAAGCATTTACTTTGTATTTGAGCTCTTGGTATTTGCTCTTTTTCCCTCCCTTCCCCAATTCTGTTTTATTGGGAGTACTCTCGTATGTAGTAGGCATTAATGAGCTGAAATAGACTGGTATTGGCCATTTTGAATTGGACGATACAATGGTTTCCTACGCTGGGAAGGACAAATTGAAGAGGAATTGAGTTGCGTTCTTTGTCACGAAGAGACAAGATTTCAAGACCTATCTTGAAGATCAGGCTGTTAGTTACAGGATAATATCTATACACTGATGAGGAAGACCAGCCATGTGCCCAGCAACAATATTTTTTTATTATCTGCAAACTTCTGCAGCCTGAGACTAATCCAATATGCAGTCAAAATGCATTGATAATTACTGCATTGAAATTGATAATTTCACATCGGAATGTGAAAGTTGAAACAAGAAAGACCAGTCATTGGAAAACATGGTCTTGGTGATAGAAATGAAAGTCCACCAGGGCCAAAAATACGACGTTGGGTAGATGCCACCTGAATTTAGAGATCATCGCAAAAGGAAGTTTCAGTCGTTGACCCTTGGTGACCTTGAGAACAGAGGGTTGTGGAATGGCTTCAAGAACATAATAGGTGAAGACTGCAAAAGATCAAAATATTTACTAATTTTTACTAATATTTACTAATGCAGGAAGCAGCCAAAGACGATGTATGGGGGCAAGTGGGGTGGGTGGGTACACAGAATCAGTGTACCAGAACTAGTCAACATTCAACTCTTTCAAGAGGTAGCATATGAGCAAGTGCAGGACACTGAAGGAAGAAGTTTGACCTTCATTGAAGGCATTGGGCAAAAAAACCCAGAGCTGCGGGAATTGACAGAATACAAATGAGGTGGTTTCCAGCACTGGAGACATCAACCATGAGGCTAAGAATTTAGGAAGACAGATTGCTGGCCAATGAAAACTTTACATATTTGTGTGTAGTTCCAAAGAAAAGCGACCTAACGGGATGCTGAAATCACCAAAGAATCTTAATGTCACATGCAAATAAAATTTTGCTGAAGATGATCCAAAAAATATTGTTGCTGAGCACATGGCTGGGAGCAGAGAATTACGGAAAGATGCCGGCTTATATTTTACTCACTATGCAAAGGGGGTTTGAATGTGTGAATCATAGCAAGCTCTGGAACATGGCAAAGAAAGGGAAGTCTTGAATATTTATGGTGTGCACGTGGAACCTGTATGTAGACCCAGACAGGCGTTTGAACAGAACAAGAGGACCCTAAATGGTTTCAGACGCAGAGGTGTGCAGCGGGGTTGCACTGTACTTAACCTCAGAAGCTGCGCTGTACGAAGAAGGTAGCGTTAGGATTGGAGAAAGGCCCACTCCCAACCTGCGCTGGGCAGCAGCCTTGCTTGCTGGAGGCAGAGCTCTTGGAGCTGCGAACTTGCTGATAAAGATGAAAGACCGTTCGGCCTTCTGTGTGGGGGACAGCTTAATGGAAAGGCAGCCCAAATCCTCCCCACTGAACTAATACACAGAACAAAGGTTTCATTTTGCCCAAATACGCAGTCACCGGCCCTTAGCATCAGTAGCCAAATACTGGATCAAGCAAATGACTCCGCAGCAGGCCTCTTTAAAATTCCAGAGAGCACAGACGCCACTCAGAGGATTAAGGTCTGTCTACCCTTCCCCAGGCCATGGCAGTTCACCACGCCCCGTCCATAGGCATGCGAAAGCTGGGAAGTGAAAATGAACAAACGGGGACGAATTGACGCCTTCACACTGCCGTGTTGTCAAAGCATGTTGACTATACTGTGGGTTGTCAGAAGAACAACAAATCTGCTTCAGAAATGCAGTCACGTGGCTCCTTAGAGGCAAGGGTGACAAGACTTCATCTCACGAAGGACCTTGGACGTGTGATGACCAGACCCTGGAGGACACCATGCTTGGTGACGTAGAAAGAGGAAGGCCCTGGCCAAGATAGAGGTGGGTTGACACAGAGGCAGCCGCAGTGGACTCCCAACATCGTACCAACTGAGGGTGGCACAGAACTGGGCATAGATCGATCGGATCGATCAGAGTTGGAACCGACCTAGTGGCCTCTAACCACAGGCCACTCCTGGTGGATTCTGACACCTGGCAGTTTCACAGGTGTCTTGGTTATAATTAGGATTGCGTTTTGGTCTTCTCCTTCGGGTTTTCCAGAACAGCCTTCAGAAATCGATCCCACAGGCTTCCCAGGCTCCTCGGGCTGGGCTTGAACCTCTCACCTTTTGGTCAGCTCTCAGATGTCTTCCCGCTATGCGCCCTCCTGGGACTCCACTGGGGATGGAGCCTCTGGCATGGTGTGGATTCTGGCTGTACCGCCATCGGCACTCAGCTGAATTCAACAGAGTAGAATGGTCCATCTTTGCGGGACCAGACGGCGACTCTGTCCCAACTCTGGCAAGGGACAAAACACAAATCTGTGGCTGGCCCCCCTATGAATCATGGCATCCCTCGCTGACCCAAAACCCTACGGGGACGACAATGGAAAAACCAGGTCAGGATTGTACCGTCTGACCCAACCACACCATGGCAAAACGCTAAGGGTGCCCAACAGAGCATGGAGTTCATGAGGCAGTGCCAAGAATGTATTTTGGACCCGGGGTGTGGCACCCCATTGGACTCAACCGGGCACACTCCTGGAGGTCAATGAACAGACCTTAAACTATTTATAGAAATGGACCTGGAGTGAAGATGGTGAGATGGGGTGAGAGAAGCGACCCCTAAAAGCACCACAACTAGCTCTGACGCAGAACTTCTATCCAGAACAAATCACGCTAGATAGGGCGACAGTTTTCTTTGGGGCAAATGAGTTGTATTTATTTTCTTTTTGGAGCAAGGAATCCTAATGGCATTTTGTTCTTTCCTTCCCAGAGGGAACCAAACTACCTGCCTTGTTTTCTCCAAACTGTTTACATCTTGGCCAGTGTCAGATTATTCTTTGCTGTCATGCTTGGCTTCCTCCATGTAGCTGACTTAATAAATCAAACTTCCTTGAATGTCTTCAAGAAACAAAAAAACACAAATATCCTGGTGCAGCTTTTCTTCTCATCGGAGGGCAGATAGATGGTGATCTCTGAAGGAAAAATTAGAGCGAACAGGGGGAGGGAAATACAATACATACTGTTGTATACAACATTATCTACTGGCAGTTTTGTTTATTTTCCTACACTCTGCTTTCCTTCAGGTTCTAGAATTCATGTGTGTGCAGTGACCACACAGAGGATGCTCATGATGAAGGGGCGTGTGCTGGAAATTAGCAAGTTGCTGTTTAGATGCGAAATCATGCTTGGGATTCAGTTGTTTGGGCCGGGCATGTTGTAGAATTGTTTTTTTTTTCTTTTAATTTTTTAAAATAATTTTAAGTTCTTTGAGTGCCGCAACTGAGTGCACAAAGGGAGAGCATGCTGCTCTTCAACCTGAAAGTCCCCAGCTCCAGTTCCCTGGGGCAGCCAGCCTCTCTCTTTGAATTAAGTGCCCAGAGGGACCCTCTCCCCACGCTAGCCTTGGGAGCAAAAGCACTCATCTTTCATTTCTCTCTCTCTCTCTCTCTCTCTCTCTCTCTCTCTCTCTCTCTCTCTCTTCTCTTTTTCTCCTCCTTCCCTCTCTCTTTCTTTTTCCATCTCTTATTCTGTTCCAGAGTCAATTCCCACTCATGGCAGCCCTATAGGATGGAGTGGAAGTACCCCTGTGGGTTTCTGAGACTCTTTAGGCAGGAGCAAAGCGCGTGGTGTTTTTGAACCACTGACCGTGCAGTGAGCAGACTTATAACCACTTTATAACCACTGCGCCACGAGGCCTCTTGTGAGATGGACACACACACACACACACACACACACACACACGAAAACCTAGAAGCCAGAACTGTGTGTATTGGTTGGGGGAGATCTGGGGGGAAGCCATTACTTTCAGTGGAGATCTGAGGAAGTTAATCAGATTGTCTGGAGACGAGGCTCACGTCCATCCTCCAGGGGAATTCTCGTCGTCCCCTCCTTGAAAAAATTCTGGGATTCAAACCAGTATCGGATGCTCTTTCCAAACGCCCCACCCCTTGGCACGTTGCCCAGAGGACTAGTGCCCGCTTTAGTGGTATTCTTAACCTCGTGGCACAGGGATGGATGAGATTGTTCGAAACCTCTCAGACTTTTTCTGGGCGTGGAGTGGGGGCACGGGTGGGGGTGGGGTGGAAGGGGCTGTAAGCATGCCCTTGTCCCACGACCTGCCAGCTAGACGGAAACCTGGACTCCGAGTGAGGATTGTTCTGCCTGCAGACTTCCTCCTCCACACATTCTTCCTCTCCGTGTGTGGGTGCATGAAAGGGGAGACGAGATGACCGTGGGGAAAGCCGGGGCTTCTCCGTGGAGATGTTTGCCTCTTGAGTCAGCCTGTGACCCCCGACGGACAGGTGAGGCGGGCCTCTGAGTCACTGATTAGATCAACTCTGACCTCATCCCCTCTCCAGAGCAGTCTCCAGTGTTAGTTCACGCACACATTCCCGGAGCCCCGGCCTTTCCATGTCGTCATTCGTCGGCAGAGAGTCCTGTGTGCTTTGGAGGAAAGGCGGCTTCCTCCACCAGTCGCTGGCGGGTGTGCATGTGACCCGTTTCATGACCACACCAACCTCCCCGGGCTTGTCATGGCAATGACTCAACTTTCTGGAGAAACTAGCGATGGGTCGTAGGTGTGTTTCCGGTAGCTTTTGCTTTCTCATCTCAAATGCGCTCAACTCCTCTCCCGAGCCTAGCCCGTGGAGGGTTTCAGAGTTGGTCATTTGGTTTGAAGTGCCCATGGAAGTAAGGCTGGGTTTTCACTTTGGACTTTGGACTTTGGAATTGATTTCTGTGTTTTGTGTTTTTTCCAGCCCCCCCACCCCCCCAGCCCCTTCCACCACCCCCCTTTCTGCTAATCCTTTCACCTGGATCGTGAGAATATCTAAGATTTGGGGAATTAGATACCTGGGAGACTAGTCGACCTAGGGAACCACATGCCACTTGCCAGGTGTGAGGGTTTAGTCCTGGTTTCACAGAGAGGTGAAAGTCCAGGTCCTGACTATAATCTGCAGCATTTCTCTTTCACCCTGTAGTTAGGGGTGAGCCTGCCATAGTTAGGAGAGCTGCTGGGAAAAACAGGATCACTCCAGTTCCAAGCCTGGCTCACTGCCGAATGTCCAGGGCAGCTTGGACAGGGCACTCACCTTCCTGAGCCTGTGAAGTTCCTTCCTGTCTCAGGGTCTTGATCAGACATTCACTGAGTGTGTTAGTCCGGGTAGACTAGAGAAACAAATCCAGTGACACTCGTGTATAAGAGAGAGTAGTATATATATATTTTTGGGCATCACTGCTCTCCGGTGGTGGGAGTAGGAGGCCCAGCCCCACTGCTGGACTTGAACCTCCGTCCCAGTGGGCCGCAGTCCCACACACAACAACCACTACGCCACTGGGGCTCAGTCCGAGAGTAGTATATTAAAGAGTAATCATATATTAAGAAAACATCCCCAGCCCTGTCCAGATCAAGTCCATAAGTCCAATATTAGCCCATATGTCTGATACCAGTCTATAAATCCCTCTTCAGACGCACAACGCATGCAGTGGAAGACCACAGGCCCAGTGGGTGGAAAGTCTTGTGGATCCAGTGGCAGTGGAAGCATCTCAGTGCTGCCATGGGTCTCCACATGGCTCTTCCAGTTCCAGGCCTCTGGCTCCGTCAGCCTATGTGGTTTGTCAACAGAAGAGTGTTTGTGTGACCCTCATGGGGAAAGACAGGAGTTCCCAGAATCCTCCGAAGACAGCCATGCCCACACAGAGGCTTCAGAACTGGCTGTGGCCTGTTGACGGGCTACACTCCACCCCTTTGCTCAAGTGGACTGTAGAGTATGTAACTGCCACCCTAAGTTAGTATACAGGCAGTGTTTTTATTGTTCGACATTTCTGCATTAGGACTGTGCCAGAAACCAAGACTCAACCAACTGCCATCAAGCAGATTGTAACTCAGAGATTCTGCCTACCATGGAAGGCAGAGTGGGACTGTTGTTAGGGTTTCTGAAGACGTGAATCTCTCAGAAGCAGAAAGCCTCGTCTTCCTCCCACAGCTGGTGGGTTCCCATAGTTGATGATTCTGTTCACCAGGGTTCCTTGAATTGTATCAAAAGGCTGAAAGGATGGGTGCTAAAGTCTGAAAGAGGGGGAGAGGGAGCACATGTTTGATCGTGCTAGGCTCCCTGCGCCTTGACCTCCCCAAACCTAGATACTCCTCGGACCAGGCGTCCATTAACCATGGTCTGCCCCCATGCCAAATGGTGTGGGCACCAGCTGGATGCCCCATTGCGTGGCTCATCAACCCTAGCTCATCATCACAAATGATTTGGCTGGACCAGCCTGCAAAGTTGAATCTAAAATATGTCCCATTTTATGTCGAAGGAAACGGAGGAGAAACTGAGTGTGACCTGCCCAAGGAAGTGGCAGACAGGGGGTTGGGCCCCTGGTCTGCTGACCCCACAGTCATAGCATCAGCAATGTGCCTGTCTTTGACTGGTGTTTCATGGTGAAGTCCCAGCGGCCTGTGTCAGAGCCCTCATGACGACTGTGTCTGTTCTGACTTCTCTGGAGGTAGGGATATCGATTTCCATTGCCCTTCCCCTCCTCTTTGGTTAAATACAACACGTAAGATATTCTGCGTCTTATTTTCTTCACTCAATCTATCACGATGATTTTCTTGTAGAATTTGTGTGTGTGTGTGTGTGTGTGTGTGTGTGTGTGTGGCATCACTGCCCTGGTGGGAGCAGGAAGCCCAGCCTTGCTCCGCTGAATGTGAACCGTCAACCCTGTGGGCTGCAGTCCTGCACACAATCACTGAGCCACCGGGGGTCAGCCTTCGATGCTTTTCTTGATGGAGACTTGGTAATGTTTCCGATCTTTGCCGACCACTGCAAGCCCTGTCCAGGGCGTGGAGGAGAGCTCGCATTGGAGGGCTCATAGATAGGGGACAGAATCCTTCCTAGCCAGGATTTGCTCCTCTCTCCAAACCCGGTGATTTTCTTTCCGCTGGAACTCCTGCCTGACCACCTCAGTGAGCCCATTCTTTCTCCACTTCCCAGGATCCTTCACGCCTCCAGGGCAGGAGGGACTGGTCTATTGCTGGCCTTTTAAGGAAGCTGAGTGCAGATTGGTCTGCTTGTAAATACTTGTCTCCAGTATCAATCAGGTGGCTCTGTGGAGTGGAAAAAACAAGGCAGGAACTAGGGGACCAGGGAAAGACTGCCTGGAAGCCAAGCCCCTGCGTTATTTGGACCTGACAGGCAGCCCCTTTTCTGATTCCGATGAGGTCATCACACCAGCTAGCTTGCTGCTTGCACCCCTGTCCCAAAGAGTGAACTCCAGGGTGTTGGTGACTCCCATCAACCAGCTCTCTGGAGGAAGACTTAGAGGCCGTGCCAGTGGGTTTGTGATGGTTGCTGTTGGGTTTTGTCGTTTAAACTCAGAGAGGAGCCTGAAGGGTCAATTGATGAGATTAGGTTCAAAGCCACCAGCTGCTCCTTGGGAAAAAGAGGAGAGTGTCCACTTCCAACAAGAGTTACAGACCCAGAGAGACAGCCTGCTCTGACCTGCACGTCTTGAATGTCCTGTAGTTTCTCAGTTTCTACATGAAGAGGTTCCATGAGGGTAGGTAGCTGGACCAGAACCACACCTCTGGTTGTTATCCGGAGTAGACTATCAATATTAACAGTGCTGGGGCTGAGCCCCGGTGGCGTAGTGGTTGTGCGCGGGACTGCGGCCCACTGGGACAGAGATTCAATTCCAGCAGTGGGGCTGGGCCTCCTACTCCCACCTCCGGAGAGCAGTGATGCCAAAAAAAAAATATATATATATATATATATATATATATATGCTGATCCACAATCACCATCGTGTTCATGGCACCCATGTCTTGATTGAGTCGGGTCTCAGGACTTGCTATGAGAATTCTGTTTCATATCACAAAACAGAAGCTTCTAACCCAGCTCACGCACGAGGGCGCTTCAAAAAGCCATGGGGAACTGGGATGAAGGGCCTTGGGATTTTCCCATCAGGGCTGAGGACCCCCTTTGGAGTGAGTGTAGCTGGGATGAAAAAGGTTTCGTCTCCCAGGCTGGCCTGCTCCTGACCTGAGCCTACCTGGCCAGCATCCGAATTCTAGATCCACCACGCTGCGCTAGAAAGGGACCCCCTGACCTCCTCAGAGGTCCAACCAGGCCAGTACAGTGGGCGACTCTTCCTGGTTAGAGCTCTCTGGGTAAGTGACGCTTTGACATCCTGCCCCTCCTTTGAAAACCAGGAACAAAAGGAGTATGACTCACCCACCCACCTACCTCTAACACATACACAAACACCTCTCTCTCTCTCTCTCTCTGCTTTAAATCTAAATTGTGTCCAGAAGACCAGTTTACCAGCAGCCATTTCAGAGTTTATATAGTCCTTTGTACTTTTATTTTATTTCCCAAACTATTTTAATCACTTTGGTGGGAGTGGGTATTTGAGGAAACGTGTAGTGTTTGAGGAAAGTACTTATTTTTAATTCAGCTATAGTGAGGCTGGGTTTATGTTGAAAAATCAAGCATCGTGAGTACCGTGTGACCACCCACATATAAATATGGCTCCTATGGATCCATGCCGGTGCATATAGCCAGAGGAGATGAAAGGCCCTGCCATCAAGTCGATGGTGACTCACAGCACCCCACTAGGACCAGGCAGAACCGCCCCGTGGGTTTCCGAGACTAGGACTCTGGGAGTAGAACACCTCCTCTAGCTCCCTGCAGAGAAGATTTGGCTTCAGACTGCTGACCCTGGCGTGACCCAGGACACCACCAGGGCACCTTAAAGGCAAGCCGAAAAGGGCATGGTGGGGGGGGTGCTTCCTGAGGACTAAATAGAGGAGTTGTGTGTTCTCTCCCATCTCTTCTCTCTCATAAGTGCAGCCCTTCCTTGGTGAAGCTTCCACACCTTCTCCAGGGAGCCCTGACGTATGATCAGGCACCGGAGGGTGGAAGATGGTGAGCTCCATTCAGGATAGCACCCACACGCCCAACCGGCCCCGCCCTTCTTAGGGAAAGTGCATCCTCCCAGACACTTCTCTGTTTGTTTGCTTACAGACCACGCCGCACCTGTCTCTGTCAGGTCTCTCGTGGCCATTTTTCACAAATGAATATATGAGTTGTCCACTGCCACCCGGCCTGCTTTATATGCCCTGGAAAACCCTCCCTCCTCCCCCAGGGGTGCGTTCTTTCAGTGCCACAGACAGTGGAACCCCGCAGAGCCCGGGCGTGCTCAGTGCGGCGCTTCAGGGCCTCCTGCGTGCCCCACAGACAACGCAGTGCTGTGCCCTCCCGAGGTGTTTGGTGTTTGCCCAGGTGCCAAGCGTTTAGACAATGGGCCCCTTCAGAACCCAGGTGGGGTGAGACCTGTGTGGGCTGGAGCAGCTGGCAAAGCTCTGCCATGTGGGGTGGCATCTAGCAGCCCCGGGGGGATGGGCTGATTGTTAGCTGATAGGGTGGAGGGGCCGCCCATGCAGACTGGGGGGCGAGGGGGGGGGGCCAGGAACTTAACAAACGGGTGTTTGGGTGGTAACTAGTGGCTGAGCTGAAGCGAGTCACCCCGGAAGGTGGTGGGTTGTATACAGACTTCCCTTTGGCCTTTCCTGCCTCAGCCCGACAGGGCCACCGAGGGCAGCGAGGTGGCTGTTGTCTAGCCGGGTGGGGCCCTGCTGGCTGGAATATGTGAACGCTGGCACCACATAGGGGCATGCGAGGCAGGTTCTCTTCCTCCTCTCTCCCTGGCCCCTGATGGCATGGACAGTTGACCGGGAGCCCATCCCTGTGCTGGAGAAATCAGTCGTAGAGAGAGTCAGCCTCACCTTCCACCCGGTCTACAGAGAGGTCAGCAAGGTGCCTGGTGGCTCAGCCCCGGCTGGCTGCCCTACAGCTTCTCCACGCTTACCTCCAGTCACCTTCCTCCTCTTCCCACCTTGTCGCCAGGCACCCGTCACGGCAGACACCACCCCGTCTTACTGGCATCCGTTCATTTGCTCATGCATTTGTTCATTCAATCAATAATGATCTAGAGGGCTGAGCCCCGGGGGCGTCGTGGTTGTGCGCGGGACTGCGGCCCACTGGGACGGAGGTTCAATTCCAGCAGTGGAGCTGGGCCTCCTACTCCTACCACTGGAGAGCAGTGATGCCAAAAAAAAAAAAAAATCTACTATAGGCCCGGCACTGTTCTGGGGCTAGACAAACAGCAGAGGGTGAAATATGTATTCGAGGGTTAACTCCATTCCCACGAACTTCTCAAAGCCCCCCTCATACAGCTCTCTTGCCCTTGGGGAATTTGTTTCCCAGAGTGCTGGAGGAGGCCAGGGAGTACACACAGAAGCTAGGGGCCATCAAGTCAGTCCCGACTCCTGTTTGGATTCAGAAACACGGAAATCAGAGAGAAACATGGCTTGGTCCTAGGCCACCCTCCAATCCTTGTGGTCTGAGCCCACGGTGACAGGGATTGTCCCTTTCCTAGAGAATGTGTAATTTCTCCACGAGCACAATAAGATGTTCTGGAATTATTTTTTTTTTTTTAGTTTTTAGGGCATCACTGCTCTCCGGTGGTGGGAGTAGGAGGCCCAGCCCCACTGCTGGAATTGAACCTCCGTTCCAGTGGGCCGCAGTCCCGCGCACAACCACTACGCCACCGGGGCTCAGCCCTGGAATTATTTTTCTTTGCAATGCTATCCATAATGGATGATCCATACAGTCAAGTGCTTTTGCATAGTCAAATTTTACCTTCGGAGCAACTTTACTTGCATGTATTATTAATGATGGGGTTCGGCAACCTTTGTGTTCTACGGGTCATGCGTTTATGAAACGGGCACAGCTTGAATCTCTTCGACTTGGTT
>PVJH01042112.1:0-14520 GCA_004026705.1 Nesogale talazaci
GGTCCAGCTCTAGGGTCCAATGACCCTGTGGAGTGACATGTGCAAGTAAAGAAAGAGAAGGCAGAAAAGGGGGCACATGGGCTCAACACTCAGGATTTGCTAGAAGAGCCTCGAGTTTATTCAACAGTGGGTTTTTATAGCTCTTGTGGCATGCTTTTTGCTATTAATACATCTCAAACAAATGGGTCATGAACTAATCTCATTGGTCTAAGTCTTCAAAGGGAATATTTCAAAGGGAGTATGAAGCACACCAAAATGAAAAGGAACAAATGCTCCTTAAGATAACTGACAAAAAAACAACAACAACAACAACAAAAAAGGGGCTGAGCCCCGGTGGCGTAGTGGTTGTACGCGGGACTGCGGCCCCCTGGGACAGAGGTTCAATTCCAGCAGTGGGGCTGGGTCTCCTGCTCCCACCACCAGAGAGCAGTGATTGCCCCCCCCCACACACACACACCAAAAAAAAGATAACTGACAAAGGATGCAAATGTTCTTTGACATATGCATATTTTTACTGAATGAGGAGTTGACCATCTGTGGGAGACAGCTTTTTTAAAGTATTTATAGAATGCAAATGTGTTGTGGACAAATGCTCTACCTGGACTATTGTGTATTGAGATGTCTTTCCTATAGTTCAGACTGTAGAGATGTGTCTTATCCTGGGGGTGATATACTAAGCCCTGTGGACACCAGTGCAGGGGGACGCCTGGTACAGTTTCTTCCAGGTCCTCAGTTTCTCACCTTTGGCCAATTTCTTGGATCATTTGCTCAGTATGTTAGGTTCTAGATTGGGGTACCTTGGTTTGTGATTTGCAGCACTGGAAGAATTCATGTGGCAGAAACTCGTGTGTAATCTAAGTGACTTTACGAAAGAAGGGGAAGTTTCAGGTCTTTTTTTTTTTTTTTTTTTAGGCATCACTGCCCTGGTGGTGGGTAGGAGGCCCAGCCTTTGTTCCTGGGAGCCGGAATCGAACCTCCATCCCAGTAGGCCGCAGTCCCACGCACAACCACTACGCCACCGGGGCTCAGCCCAAGTTTCAGGTCTTATAGTCCTAAAAAGAGATGTGCGGTTTCTGGAAAGCATACAGGCTATGTAGTAGCCATACAGGAACTCACCTGAAAAATCATGTGGAAAGAATACAGTAACTGGAGCATGAAATCGTACTTTCAGAATCAGGACATCCCAGAGGCCAGGAGGACATGTGGGGCTGTGCATCTGCTCTTATTCCTTCCTACCCCAACCTGGCTTGGCAAAGCAAGGTACTAGCCAATCCTACTGCTGAGTTTAGGCCTAGTTGTGTGATGTCAGGTCACCGGACCTAGACTGTTCACCCACGTAGACCTCCAACCTAGGCCTGGGGAGCTTGTATCTGAGCATGCTCAGTTGGGATCTTTCCACATGTGTCTGATGAGTGCCTGATTTTGTTCCAACCCTTTTGTCATGTAGACATTGGGAAGACAACTCCTTTCAGTCCCTATTCTGACTACTTAACATTACCCCCTGAAGGAATGTGGACCCAAATTTTAGGGGCAATGTGTGACAATCACTGCCAGCTGCTTCTTGCTTTTAATGGACACAAATTGGGTGATAGTGGGATATGTTTCAAC
This sequence comes from Nesogale talazaci, assembly GCA_004026705.1. Classification (NCBI taxonomy): domain Eukaryota; kingdom Metazoa; phylum Chordata; class Mammalia; order Afrosoricida; family Tenrecidae; genus Nesogale; species Nesogale talazaci. The sequence continues at coordinate 1,609 of PVJH01042112.1, forward strand.
ACACCTGGCAAAGGTGTCTATGAATACTAGAAAACATTTAAACAGTAAGATGGCTGGAACTTGAGTATACTCTGCCTGCCGGTCTTCTTTAGGGTAAAATCCTTCATGCTGAGCAGGCTGAGCAAGGCGCTTTCTAAGAACACCTTGGAAACTGTAGGTATGGCAAGTGGGACTTGCTAGTTGAGGCTAAATTGGCCCACAGAATTCTTGAGTTTTAGCCTGTTCTACTTCTTTGGGAGACTAATCCAGAAGAGGAAGCTGGTTCTGGAGAAATATGACATTAATGGAAACTAGGGTGTTTGTGCTGAGGGCTGTTTGTCCGACTGCCCTATCAGATGCTTGGTTGCTCACAGAAACTCCTGAGTCTCCCTGACAGTGCCCTTGACAGTACGATACTGCCACTTTAGTGGCTTTCTGGACAGTTTCTTGGAATGCTAATGATTTGGCCCACCATACATAATTGGCTTCCTTGTATGGTTAGATATCCTTTCTCCTGCCACATTGAAGAATGTGTTTTAAGAACTTAAAATCTGTACTTAGAATCTGTGTACAGGGTTCATCTTTTTCATTTTGCTAACTTGAAGCCTGTGGAAAAGCTATTTATTCAGCTAACTGAGCCAAAGCACTCAAGGGCATGGTGTGAGCTTCAATTACTTGATCGAAGGAAAGAATGGCATAGCCAGCCTTGAACACTTCATCAGGTACAAAGCTGCTGCTACCATTGGTGAACCAGACATAGTCTGCTATAGCAATCAGTTGGTCTTTAAGGTCTGACCAAGGCAGGAGGGGCTCAGAGTCCTACCTAGGGGCAGGATATAACATAGCTGGATAAGGTTCCTGTAAGAAGGATTTGGTATTTTGATAAGTGACTAACAAAAAGCAAAGTTGGCATGATTGCCCCTTGTGGTAGCTATATAATCATTTGTCAATTTGAGAGGAATTATGAGTGAAGGCGTTTTGTCTACCCTTTAATCAGGTCAAAGCCAATGAGGTCTCTGTGTGGGCATAGTCTTCTTCTGAGGATTCTGTAAACTCCTCTATTTCCTCCTTAAAGGTAGGAGACAATCTCTCTCTGTTTGGTCCCTGTGAGACATTCTTGTTAGCAAGCCACATGGAGAGAGGGTGGTGGCAGTCAGAGCCTTGAAGTTGAAGGAAACACACAGAGACCCCTGCAATCACTGACATACCTCTTCCATAAGACATTTTAACCACTGTCCTTTGATCTTCCTGCATTCAGCATCATCACATGCTTTTTGTGAGTCTAAAAAGGAATTTGTACATTGGTATCAGACATATGGGCTAATATTGAACTTTTGGGTTTTATCTGGAATGGGCTGGGATGTTTTCTTAATATTCACTTGCTCTTGTATATAAACCTCTTTCTTGCACACATACAAGTTCTTATGGATTGTTTTTCTACTCTACCAAGACTAACAAACCCGTGTTCTAACTTTCACTCCAAAACAAAAAGGAACTGGGCTTAAAGATTTCGATGTAGAAAAAAGTATTAAGTTCAGTGTTAGTCTCAGTAGACTACAGAAAGAAATTCATAAACATGCATATGAATATAAAGGAAATATTTATATACAAGAGGAATGGAACATTGAGAAAGCATCCCAGTCCAGCCCAGTTTAAAGTCCTAAGTCCAATATTAGCCCACATTTCCAGTACCAGTCTATAAAGTCTCCTTCTGACTCATGAATCACATCACATGCTGGCAAGGCTCTCCCCATGCTCCTCACTTCGAGGACTCAGGGTCCATCAACAGCATCCAGTGGTGGTAGAAGCAACTCAGTTTTGGCAGGGTCTCCACTTGGCTTCTCCAGTTTCAGAGGCCTGGTTCCATCAGTGTAAGGCTGTGTGGCATCTTGTCTTGTCAGTAGTTCATCATCTTGGAGACTGAGTCAAGTCTCTCTTCTCCAATTGGGAAATACGGTGAGACTTCTCAGAATTCTCAAGAGAAAGCCATGCCCATATAGAGGACTGATTGGCTATCTCCAGATTAACAGGCCAGACTACACCCCTACATCTCAGTCATAAAATTGACATAGGTACATGACCACCACAAGTCCAAAATGCTGTACCACTGTGTGTGCTAGAAATTTCACCCAAGAGTGTAAAGAGTTAGGTACTACTGGGTAATCTGGAATTATGGTTTCCTTCATTTTTGCAAGGTTTTAAACCAGCTGGCAAGAGCCATATTCTTTTTGACTGAAAATATTGGGTTGGACAGCAGGCATTAGCAGGTACTAAAAGTCCATTCTGGAGGATTTTGTTAATACAAAATTTTGTTAATACAAATTTTATTAATAAAATTTTGTTAATACAAAAATTTGATGGCTTCAAGTTTCATAGGTTATTTCCACTGGTAGGGAAACTAGATGGAATCTTTTAGGAAAATCTCTACAGGAATGGCATATTTAGCTCTGAGGACTCCCATATCCCAGAATTCAGGGTTTATAGCACTTTAGTGTGGGGTTTAGCTGTTACTCTGATATAAAGAACATTTGGAAAGTTATGGTAGAGTTAGAATGAAGCACTATGAATCAAAATAACATCTCAACTTAGATTGCCAGCAGGGCATTCAGGGACTACTGGAAAGCTATGAAACAAGTAAAAGTTGCCCCAGATGCACCTTACAGGTTCTGTAAAATGTTTTGGCTACAGTTTCCCTGACGTTTCCATGATGGTGTATGTCTGTTTTGACAGGGGTACAAGGTAGGAGGTAGGGACAGAGTAGGAGGCCCCAGTATCTATGAGAAAATCTACTGCCTACCTGCTCACCCAAGAATGCAGACCAGTAAGAGTTATCTCTTGCTCCCAGGCCATACAGGTTGAGATGTTTCAATCTTGTGAACAGCTGAAGATTCACCTGGGGACCACTCGCCTCCTGAGTTTTCCCCAGAGGACAGTGTATTATCCAATGGCCAGTTTGTTTGTAACAATTGCATGGTCCTCATAGGTAACTATTTCCCTTGCCCAGTGACCTACATGCTGATACACATGGCACTTAGTACCTTGTGCAGGGGTTATTGAAACCTGTGCTGCAATAGATAGGCACTTATTAGCAATTTTGGCCATTAAACATATATATGTATATATATAAAAGTAATATATATATATATTATGTTTTCCTCTCCTCCTTACCTGAGTTTTCTGCCTTTTGTCCCCATTGTGAAAGGTTGTATTTGTATTGGTGACCACCTCTTGTAGGATAGCTCCTCCAGGCTCTTCTATTAACTTCTGGGAATTTTTTCTGAATATCTAATGTAGCCTATGTGAGAAATTTGTCTCTTAGTATGACTTGCCTTTCACATAAGTCTAAGTCTACAGTAGCGTGCTTATTGGGGCTTACTCCCAGTCACTTCAAGAAGCTTACAGGGCTTTCATTAGGCCGCTGATAAATGGCTGTAACTCTAGTGTAGTTGATAGCTTTTTGCCACCCTGACTTTAGTCCATTTTTGATACATAGCAGAAAATGGTCCCAGACCAACCTGTCAGTAAGATCTTTATAATCTCAGGTAGGGTCAGTTGGAGGCACAGTTCTTTTTTCTAATGGATTCACATCATTCATCACATGTAAACATTCTGCAAATATCCTAGCTTCTTTTGGTACTTTATCTTTCTTAAAAAGTCTGTGATAGTCTATCCTAGAATTTTCATTACATCTTTCCAAGCCAAATAATAAGCCTGTGTGAGGTGCTGAAAGTTATCTATGTCCTGTTCTGGATCATCTGGGTATCTGCCAAGTCACTCTTAATTGGTTTGAGTTCAATTAGGTTGGAAGGCTTATGAATCGCCTGCTGAAGAAATTCCCAGCTGCATCTATGAAAGGTAAAATTTTAATGGGTCATCTCCTTCCCAGCTTCTACAGGTTGAGTGACAGAGGGAAGTGTAAGGTCTGTTGCACATTTGAAATAAAGGTTTTTATTGCTTGTCTAAAGGGAAAACACCTGACCATATGGAATTTCTGCCCACTTCCCTATCCCTCAGCTTTAGCTGAATCAGATTAAGAAGGGAAAATGTGCCATTTCTCAGCCAAGATTCCCCATCACCTAGAAAGTCCTGAGGCCAGATGGCGTTGCATAAGAATATTAGCTTCGGCTTCTTTAGCACCTGTAGGTCAAATCTGTGCCAGATAGACAGGCTGTAGCTAGTACAAAGGCGGTCCATTAAAAATGGATACTTGGTTGCCCATCTGAAAAGCAAAAACAGCAAAACTGTTAGATTGTCCCTTGTCCTGTCCCGTGCCCGGAGATTCACAACCCCGGGATTCCAGGATCAGTGCAACCTGAAGTCCTTGGACAGATGCATCTGTCCATGGTGGTGGATTGAGGAACCCAGCATTAGCCAGCTGGGTGGGCCACAACCATCTTTTATATAGCAAACTAGGAATTCAGATGTCACTCACCTGGGGTGGCATTCCAGGACCTACTGAGGGTGTCATTGGCCTGAGTGACACAGCAAAAACCCTAAAGGCTGCGGGGGCTCAGGGAGGGACCTGTCTAATGCCTCCATTTGAATGCAGTCGCTCTAGGTAAGATGGGACCTTTGGCTGGCTATATATACACCCAGTGGACTTGTACCAGGGGGTGAGTAGCCCAACGTATAGGCTGTCACTGCTTGCAGACTGGAGGCAGGAGATAGAGCTGTGCTTGAAAAGCCTCTCCAGTGATTTTTGGAAAAAACAGAGTTAGCGATTGTTTAGTGATCTTATTTACTTCCAAAATTCCATTTGCCAAAACTTGACAAAAGGAAGAAAGCAAAACAGCAGGAAAAAAAAAATCCAAAGCCCCAAAGAGGCTGAACTCAAGAAAACAAAACAGTCCCATTCATCTGGCTTATCTAAAAGAAGGGATGAGGAAACAACAAGCGATTCAAAATCAGTGATAAAGGTGGGTGTGAGAGGGTGATAGGGATTGATCAAGAGTTATGTAGCAGAGACAAAATACTGAAACCCCAGTGGAGGCTGAGCATGCTATTGTAACAAGAGGAAAGGAAAAGGAAAAAGAGGAAAGAACTGGGGGGTAAAGAGCATTTATAGAGTTCTAAATACAGGCATGTACATAAGTGAACATATTTATATATGCTGATGGAGAAATAGATAAATGTGCACATACTTACAGGGTTAGTATTAGAACAGCAGATGGGCATTGGACCTCCAATTAAGTACTTTCTTGGTGCAAGAACATTTTGATCTATTAAATTGGCATTCCATGATGCTCACATTCTCAACACAATCACTGAAAACAAATGTGTACATAAATAAGAAAGTTGATGGTGCCCAGCTATCAAAAGATGTAAGTCTTAGGTCTTAAAGGTTTGAAAGTAAACAAGCAGCCGTCTAGCTCAGAACAACAAAGAAGTACACTAGCTTGTGGGACCATGAAGTGTCAAAGGGATCAGTTATCAGAATTTAAGAACTAAAAATCATAATATTGCATGCCCACTGTCTGCTATGATCACTGATGACAAATGTGTGCAAAAGCAAATATGGTGACGAAAGCTGATGGTGCCTAGCTATCAAAAGATATAGTGCCTGGGGTCTTAAAGGCTTGAAAGTATACAAGTGGCCAGCTAGCTGAGAAGCAACAAAGCCCATTGAAGAAGTACATCAGCCTGTGGGACCATGAGGTGTTGAAGTGATCCGGTATAAGGCATCAAAAAACTAAAAATTATATCATAGATGAAGGGTAGTACAGATTGGGGACCCAAAGCCCATCAATAGGTGAAGGGACATCCCCTTACAGATGGGTTGCAGGGAGGAGAAAAGCCATTCAAGGTACAGTGATCAATTAAATATGCAACTTTCTTTTAGTTTGCAAATGCTTCCACTTACTATCATGATCCTAATTCTGCCTGGCAGGTCCAACTGGACTAGGGGGATGCATACTAGAGCCAGAAATTCGGGGAATTCAGGATAAATGATCGCTTCAGGCTCAGTAGTGATAGTGGTGATACTGGGAGGGTGGAGGGAGGGTGGAGTGGAAAGGGGGAAATCCATTGCATGGATCTGCATATAACCTCCTCTCTGGGGTACAGAAAGTGGGGGAGTGAATAAAGGGGCACAATGGACAGTGTATGATATAAAAAAGTAATAACAATTTGTAAATAATTGAGTTCATGGGGGAGGGGTAGTGGGGAGTAGGAGAAATACAGGGAGTTGGGGAGCCTAAGTGGAGTAAGGATGTTTTGAGTATGATGATGGCAAAAAGTGTGCAAATGTGATCTTTATAAAATTGATGTATATATTGATCATGATGAGAGTTGTATGAGCCCCCAATCAAATGATTTGTATTTTTTTTTAAAGAACGAAAGAGGAGCTTACACCAAGGGCTCAAGTAGAAAATATTTGGAAATGAGGATGGCAACATTTGTACAAATATGTTTGATATAAATGATGTATGGAATGTTATAAGAGCTGTAAGAGCCCCCAATAAAATCATTGGGGGGACAAAAAGCTGGATGGAGGGTTCTTGGAGGAACTGAAAAGATGAGGGGAACAAACATAAGAGAACAGGGGAAGGTGAAACATGAGGGACTGGAAGACAAAATGGATGGAGGGGAATGACAATCCAGAGAGACTTTGGGATCTGGGCAGAACTAACCCAAAATACCAGAAGAGGACCAGAAGACAACCAAGGGAAGACATACAGGGAGGGACTGAATGTGGGAACTGGTAGAACAAGCCAGGAAAAGCCAGACAGGGATGAGGGAAAGCAAACCAGGAGGGACCATAAAGGACCGACTAGCCAGTAAATACCGGACCCCAGGATCACGTGGTTGAACCAAGACCGTCGTTTTGATAAGATCAGTGGTGGAACATTTGTTCAGCCACCCTTCAAAACAATGGTGGAATTGAGGGAAAGTGTGAGAAACAGGAATTCTGCAGAAAGGAACCAATTTAATCCATATGACACTTAACCCTATAAAGCTTGAATTTTTAATTTCAGGAAAAATTTTTGTTTTTATTCTTTTTTGTGTATATGTTTTTATTCTTCACTTTCATAGTTGTCAATATAAATAGCAGCCAAAATATATTAAACATAGAAAATTTGCAATATTTTAAAAATGTAACCAAATTGTCACATTTGTCCATGGATTCATAGTGCAAGAATAAAACATGCACCTTTATTTCTATCTATATTATATTTTTTCTTATTTTATTATTAAATAAAAAAGCAAACTGAAAACCTATTTTATTTTAAAAACATAATGGGGTGGGCCAGAAAAAATATATCACAGATTTTGTTTATAATTTTAGTTTGTGTGAAATTGAACAGAACTTTTTTTGTGATACAAAGATAATTTTACACTTGCTGCAGAAAAATACTGGTTCACTCTTGAAATTTACATTCTTGCATCTTCCTCTGTGACCTCAGGCTAATGGTTATGGTTAACAAAACAGTTTGAATAACAATATAATTAAAATTTTATATTATAAAATTTTATATTGCAAAATCAAAAACAAAATACAATACACTTTTTTTTTTACCAATTTCATCTATATTAGCATCTGGTTCCTTGTTGGAGTCTGTACCACTTTCATCTAGGTCAGACATTTGTCATTTTCCATAAAACAAACTACAATCCATGCTGTGGTAATTTTTGTTGATTCAAAAGAGGAACATAAAGAGTTTGTTACATTTTGAAAAAGCAGAAATATATAATAAATATAGTGTTTTTGAGTATTACACCTTTGATATAATGCTACAGTTTTATGAACATACACAAAATTATAGACACTAAAACTTCACTAGATTGAAAATTACCATAGAATTGCACTGAATGACAATGACCACTTAACCTCAAATGCACAATCGGTCAAAGCATGTGCCAATATTCAAGCATTTTGCTACTAAAATGTGTGACCAGCAGTATGCATTTGTACTAGTACAGGGCGATGATGTCTCCAAAAGCTTTATAATTTCGGTACCAGATATGTTTTAATTAAATGTTATGAAAACTTGGTGCTGGGCATTATAGGTTTAAGTAGCAAAGGTGAGCAGCAGTTTGAAATGATCAGAAAGCCAGCAACATGAGTAAAATGTGCCAGAAAAACCAAGGAAGGGAAGGGTGCACTTGGCTGTACCCGCAGGCAGCACTCTTCTGGCAACATTATAGGAAAAGGCGCCTGGAATTGTGCAGGAATGTAGGAGACTGACATGTGGTGAAGCTAGAAAGGCAGATGCGGGGGATGAGGTAAAGAGTTCCAGCAGACATTTCATTTGGGCAAGTGTTACCGATATTACTTTTGACCCTGGGTGTGCTGAGAATTAATTCTCCCTGGCAGCCACTTCAAAGGGCCAGGTTGAATCCCATAGGTTTCACAGAGGAGTCTGCAAGAAGGTCCCATAGGTTTCACAGAGGAGTCTGCAAGAAGGTCCCGTATCCTCCTATGAAGGCTAAAGATTTCAAACTGCATGTCTCACATTGTAAGTCTGATACTTAGAAAGTTCAATCCCAACGCCAGGACTTCATCTCCTTTTTTACCCAAGAGGTGAAAGGTTGGGAGGTGAAGTCCAAAATGAAGTGTATACCAAAAGTGAGTCGGTGGGGCAAAGAGATTTGAACTTGACTCTAGGGACAGAAGCAGATTTTGTACTCAGCCCAGGCTTATCTCAAAGGTATAGTCCAAAGATTTTTATCCAAGTCAGTGTCACAATGGTAGGTTCCTGCATCAGTTAGATATTTCAGTTCTTGCTTTGTGGCACTGAAAGAATTCACATGGCAGAAGCACATTTGTAATCCAAGTGGCTTTATGATGAATGGAAACATTTTAGGTTTTACAGTCTTAAAAAACAAGGGCTGTTTCTGTAAAGTGTACACATATATGCAGGAGCCCCACGGGAATTCACAACTGAACCTGACAAACCGCATGGAAAGAATGCAGACATAGGAGCATGCAACCATGCTTGTGGAACTAGGGGATCCCAGATGCCAAGAGGATGTCCAGAGCTTTATCCTGTGCTCTTATTTCCTCCTTCCTACTGGCTGGGAAAGGTGCATTTGAGGGTATTGGCCCTTACTACTTACTGAGTTTAGGTTCACCTGTGTGATGTCTTGTTGCTGGGCCTAGTCTGTGGCTCAGATGAACCTCCTACATGGGCCTAGAGAGCTTGTATTTGAGCATGCTCAGTTTGGATCTTTCCATAAGTATTTAATGGGGGCCTGATTTCTTTGTCATGGCAGGTATTGGAGAGACAAATCACCTTTGTCCCTATTCTGTCTTTTTAGGAAGCATAAAAGTTGAATAAATTTCATGAAAGCATATACCCATGATGCACACTTTTCCCGATAGCACCCAGTATCTTCTTTTTCTGTTTGAATAACTGACAGTCTATGTATAGGTTCTGCATAAATTATAACATAATGCTATGGAGTTATCACTTTTTATAATATCATCTATAATTTGATAGGATCCATATTGTCAAATGCCTCTATACAGTTAAAGACAAGTAAACATCCATTTGACATTGACAATGGTGCCCCTGGGTCCAAGTACTCTTCTGAATCCACTTCAATGAATAGAAGTCCCCTGCCCATGTACTACTGCAATGTTTGTGTTCATTTTCTTCATGAAAATTTATTTGAATGTAAAATTAATCATTTCAATATTTTTGCATTCTGTTCAACCACTTTTCTTTGGAGTGAGCACAAATATGGATCTTTTCCTCAATCCTTGACGTAGATCAGTGAGTGCCTGCAGCACTGCATTCCTTTGTTAAACACTTAGTTGGCATCCTGTTAATTCCTGGTGCCCTGTTTTTGCCAATGCCTTCCATGTTGCTTTGACATTTCTTCAATATCATTTGTTCTTAGATATATACTACCCCTTTGACAATGCAGATGGAATAAACTCAGGCTTGTATTTTGGCTCTCCTAAACTTATTTTTCATTTGTGTCAGCTTCAAAATGAGCTTGCCCATAAACAAATAAGTAATCTGCTCTACAGTCATCCTCTTGCCCCGTTTTTTCCTAAGAATATTGAGCATCTCCATTTCCTCTTAAATTTAATTCTTATATATTCCATCACATGAGATTCACAGGTTATTAGCCATTAATGCTGTTGAAATCAGATATTTGCAGCGAAAAATTCATTGTGCAAATTTTTATCAAGTAGTTGCCAGCTTTGCTTCTCTCACCAAGATCATATTTTCCCAACTATAGGTCTTCCGCTTAGTTTCAACTTTTGTATTTCCATTTATCTGCAATTATTAATGCATATTTACTCAATTTCAGCCAAGAGAAATTGATGAACATATTAAATTTCTTAACCTTTAACTTTAGTAAAGAGTAATGGTGGTATAGTGGGTACACAATGGGCTGCCAATTGCAAAGCCAGAAGTTGAAACCCACTAACCACACTGCCGGAGAAGATGAGGTTTGCTGCTTTTGCAAGAAGGTAGTCTTATTGGAAATCCACAGGAGCAGTCTACATAGTAGACTGTCCCACATGGTAGCTGTCAATCAGAATCAAGTAACAGTGAGTTTGAGTTTGGTAGGCTTTCATGATTGCTGCTTAAGTTTAAATAATAGATATGTTAATTGGTGTTCCTTGTACATAAATGGATATTAGCCTATTACTGTACTTCAGGGCATATCTGGAAATATTCTCTCAGAGCATGCTTATAACTTTGTTCCTCTTCAATTTGTCATTTTCAACATATTAAGCCATATTATTATTCCATTAAAAAGTGGCCATTATCAGTCCATTTCAACTCACTAGTGCCTACTACAGTGATCTTCATATGTTTTATTTCCAGAAAATTATAACAGCTTATCTATGTCTGAGTAGCCATCTGAGAGTGAAGAGTACATTTGCCTTTCGATGAGAAGAGGGGACAAAGAATCTAAAATATTTCAGGGTTCTCTCCATTTCTTAGCAGCAAAATAAAGGCAGTGAAGTATGTCTAATTAGGGAAGGTTCTGAGACACTGCACTGTGCTTGCTGATGTGACACACCACTTTTCTGGGTTTGCTATAGGAATCAGACATTAGGAAAGAGTAGTTGGAGGGCTACATCCTTCCATGTTGATATCCCATAGAGTGCTAATTGTGTTCAGTTACCTTTGAAGTAAGTGTGACTCATGCTGACAGTGTTTAACAGAAAAAAAAAAATCATTGCCTAATCCTGCACCATCCTTACAGTTTTTGGCATACATAAGGTCATTGCTGCAGTCACCTTGTCAATCCATTTTTGGAAGATTTCCTTTGTTTTTCATGGTTCTTTCATAAGACACCTACTGTTTTCTGTTAGCTTTTGCTCTTTCTTGATGACACACCCAAAGGAAGCATGGCAAAAATTTTCCATTTTTCCATTCTTGCTTCTAAGAAGCATCTGGAAGTGTTTCCCCTAAGATAGATTTGCTAGTTCATTTTATATCCTGTGTATATTTGATATTCTTTACCAACCTCACAATTGAAATATGTTAATTTACTTTTGTCTTCGTTTTTCATTACCCAGCTTTAGATGCATATGCAGAAAATGACAACTTGGCTTGAGTCAGGTACACTTTAGTCATCAAATTTTCTCCTTTGCTTTAAACATTTAAAAGATATATTTTGAAGCAAATTCCCCCAATATTGTTTCCATTGCCATTGATCGCTGACCCTAGAAAAATTAGATTGTTGAAAAGTGCATTTTGTGTGCGTGCATGCCATTCCTTCAGGAGGTTGCTTATCAGCCTAGTTGTTAAAATTTTTGTTTTCTTTATGTTGAGATTTGATCCATATCAATAATGTATCTTTTCACCTTCATTGCTAAGTATCTTAAGCCATACTCACTTGTGGCGAGCAAGATTGTGGCTCCTGCAAATCTTATGTTGTTCATGAGTCTTTGACCATTCCTGGTGCCAGCTTCCTCTCCATAGTCCAACTTCTTAAATTATTTGTTTAGCATGTAGGTTGAATAAGTAAGATGAAAGAATATTACCTTGCTGTACACTTTTTCTAATCTTAAACAGTTAAGTATTCCCTAGTACTGTTTTAGTTTCTGCCTATGCACAGATTCCACATATGCAGTTATGTATTCTGAAATTCCCACAGAATTTATAAAAGCAGTCAAATGAAAGTTACATGCTTACAGTTGATTTTCTGTGAGAAATAATTTATTTCTGGAATGAAATAATTTAGAAATCTTTTAGAAATAATTTGCATTTGCTCCTACCAAGATATCCTATGTCAATTCATACCTTGATAATTCTAAAACTCCAAACTCACAAAATGCCAGTCATGTGGCTATAATTTTTTACAGTACCTTTCCTTTGTACACCGTGTATATAGTTTGGACTGAAAGGGACACATTTTAATAAAAATCATACCAGTTTTTCCTAATATTCTTTAGTGAATTTGTAGAATTTCAGAAGTTGCCAATTTATTTCAAGGGTCAAAGTACCATATTATAGAATCCCATGACCTTGACTTCTATAATGCTCTTTTTTTTAATTAAAAAGCATTTTATTGGGGGCTCGTACATTGTTTTTCACAATACATAAATAAACATACTGTGCCAGGCACCTTCACATGTCTGCTGCTATTATCGTTCTCCAATCATCCGCCTTTTCCCTTGAGGCCCTAGTATCTGCTTTTCCATCCCTTCCCCTCTTCCCCTGCTCTCTCCTTCCCACCAACACTCAATACTTTATAAATTATTATTATTCTGTCATATCTTACACTGCCAGACCTCTTCCTCAACCTACTCCCCTGATGCCCATCCTTCAAATAGGAGCTTATGTGTAAATTCTTGCAGTTGGTTCCATCTCTCTTGCCCACCTTCTCTCCACCTTTCCAGCAGCTCCAATCTAACCACTGGCCTGAAGGGGCTCACCCATCCTGGTTTTCCCATATCTCCAGCTCCCCTCTCCACCAGTGTACTTTCTCCAGTCCACCTGGATTTGTAAGGCAGAGTTG
>PVJH01042113.1:0-14511 GCA_004026705.1 Nesogale talazaci
ACAGACTTGGATTAGGTTTCTATAAGTGGCGGGAGGAGAGGAGACACTCTGTTGCAGGAGTTTGTGTGTGTGTGTGTGTGTGTGTGTGTGTGTGTGTGAGGCACTGGTGGGGAGAGCTGCCATAACTGCAGGTAATCAAACTTACTCCAGGTGAACTGTGCACAGGGTTTAGCCAGGCTACTGGGGTCACAGGTGGGTGGTGGGAGGGACCTGGGCTCTGCAGCAGGATTTGACACCACATGGGGAGAAGGAAGCCTTGGGAGGAGGTGCAGTTCACCTTGCAGAGAGCCACAGGTAGACTGTCGCCATGGTTGTGGGGGATGCGATATGGTTGCTGTCTATCTCCAAGTGTTGTGATTCTGCAAGTGGTGGCTATGGTAGGGTCTGAAGTAGTGTGGCCTGTATGGGCTGGGAAGTCCCAGGGACCAGCTCATTGATCCCCCCGGGTTCTGCAGAGATGTTAGATGCGGGGCAAGGTTGTCTTTAGGACCAAAGATGTACTCTGGGAGTCTTCACTTACTCAAATCCCCACACTCCTCCTACTGGATACCAGGGATGCTGATTGGCACGGAACTCTGAATGTGGGATGCCTACATGGAGACAATCTTTCTGGAACCTTTCAATCATATTCTCTTAGAACCTGAGAGTGTGGCCATAATTATTTGGAAATAGGTTTCTAATGGGACTATAATATATATAGATATGTTAGGACTGGGCCCCAAGCCCTGCTACTGGTGTCCTTATATAAAAAAAGAATTTGGACACAAGACCCAGATCCAGACAGAGATTATCTACAAGCCAATGGACTCTAAGGCTTTGTGGTAGCCATCAGAATGTAGGATGAAGTGAGGAAGCAGCTTCCTTCAGAGCCTTCAGAAAGAGCCTAACCCTGCTGACACCCAGATTTTCCATGTGAGAAAATTAATTTTGGTTCAGTGTAGTTCTTCATTATGACAGCCCTTACTAAAACGATAATAATAATTAAAGGGAAATCATGACTTCTAAATCAGCTTATGATAACACCAAATGCTGCATATAAAACCATCTGTAAAACTAAACTATCCACAGCCGTAGCACAATGATAGGCAGAGAGGCTTCTTTAAGTTAGGGGAAGCAATAGAAGAATCAATTGGGAAATCATGTCACATCAAGCCAAGAGAAAAATGCTATAACAATTAAAAAAAACAGTCCTGAAAACTGACGTGAAATTGTTTATGAAAGTGTATTTCCCATTATATACAAAAACTGAAAGGAAATAAAGGCAAGTTGCCTCTGGATGACGTGCTGTGTGCAAAATTTTAATAATCTTTCTTTCACTTTGCATTTTTCCCTTTGCCTTCAGCAACTTAGAAAGCAAAATTTGGGGGGGCTTCTTTTATTTTGGGCCATATCATTAAGCTCCATGTTAAAATGTGCACCTCAAAGCCTTGAGATGGTCAAAGAAGATGCAAGTTTTAAATGAAATATGGCATATTCTAAGTGCCTTCTTTTTTCAGTTTAATCTTAAAAACTTTACCAAAAAGTTCTTAGTGTAAATGAGGTGAAGATTTACTTTTTCAGATCATTTTCGTAGCAGGATGACCTGATAAATATTTTCATTTTGAAAATATACTTCGCTCTATCTGACATGAATGTTGTGTATCTTTGCAGAATGTTTGTGGATGTGTGTGACTGTGACTCTTTTATTGCATTTTTGTGTATGGGGGAATGGTACAAGAGGATTCCAGATAAAGTAGAGGGGCGAAAATCATGCATGTATTTTCCTCTCTCTCTCTCAAAACCAGAAATTCCCTTCTAGTCATTTGATTTCAACTCATAGACACCCTTAATGGAGTTCCCAAGGGATTAAATCTCTCTCCGACAGAGCAGCTGGCAGTTTTGAACAGGCAACCTGCAGGCTGGCAGTTCACCACCAGGACTTCGCATCAAAGTGACAATGTGGGGTTTCTTTAAAAGGCATACATAAGAGTGGAGATGGAAAGAGGAGGACAATTCCTACATAGTTTTGGAAACTGGAAACCAGGTGGATGAATAGTAATTGGCTTAGTAGTACTTGGGAAAATGAATCTTAAACAGATGAGAAGGAATACTGAGAAGCAGCCCATAAGAATTCTAAAACACTTGGGACTATAGGACACAGGATACCACTGGAACTTAAGGTAAAGGTGAAGCAGTTTCAAAAGCAGAGCTAGTTTTGAAAATGTGTCTGTGAAGCAAATTTCCAGATTTCTCTCCCAGCTCTACTCAGCGGGGTCCCTGTCTCCCCGAGCCCAGTGGAAGCCTGAGGCTACATTTGTCTCAGTTGAAGAAAACACACAGGTGAATCTTTGCAAAAGAAGGGTCCTTTGAAAGTTAGGATGTTGACCAGAAACCTTTGGCAAGAGAAACTGAGGCAGAAGGAAAAGAAACAGTGATAATTCTCCTGAAAACCGGTAGAGATATTAGCAGTGGGAAGTCACCCACCAAGGAAATTGATTTCACAGGTCTTAGTTCAATGACATCGTAACACATGCTCCAGAATGAGGTGTCTTAGAAACAAGCATGGTTGGCACTTCTCACAGACTTGGGACATCTTCTCAGGGGGAATCAGTAGTCCTTGGAAAAGGATGTCATGCTTGGTAAACTGGGAAGCTCAGAGACAAAGGGGGAGACCCTTGTTGCTACACCGATGGGCTCGACCATAAGAAAGTTTGTGAGGATAGCATAGCACTGGACAGTGTGGTCTTCTCTTACACATGGGGTCACTATGAGTCGCGCTTGACTCTTTAGCACCTAATGATCAGTGAAGTCATGAAAGCATCCTGTGAGCACCACAGGAAATGGCTCAGCTTTGAAAGGAAGGATCGACTCTTTGAATCCACCCAAACAATGTGGCAGAAGGAAGACCAGGTGATCCATTCCCATCAAGATTAGATCCCTCAGGACTAGTGGTGGGAGTGGTGATACTGCGAGGGTGAAGGGATGTGGAATAGAATGGGCGACCCAATTTCAGGGATCTACATATAACATCCTCTCTGGGGCACGGACAACAGGGAAGTGAGTAAAGGGACATATTGGACAGTGTACGATGTGAAAAAGTAATAACAATCTGTAAATTGTTAAGGGTTCATAGGGGAGGGGGAGGAGAGGGAAGGAAAATATGATGAGCTGGTACCAGGGCTCTAAGTGGAGGGAGGATGTTTTGAAAGTGATAATGGCAACAAGTGTGTAAATGTGGCCTGCATACAAATGATTTATGCATTAATCATGATGTGAGTTGTATGAGCCCCCATAAAATGATTTATTTTATAAAAAAAAAAACAGAGGGGAAAAGAGGAGCTTATACCAAGGGCTCAAGGAGAAAATATTTGGAAATGATTATGGCAACATGTGTACAAATATGCTTGATACAAGTGATGTATTGAATGTTATAAGAGCTGTAAGAGCCCCCAATAAAATCATTGAAAAAACTATTAGAATATTAAAAATTGGGGGCAGTCAATGCTGTGAGTTGTCATTGATGCTTAAAACTTCCCATGCAAGCAGTATCTTTACTAGTTTTCACTCAACAACAACCACTTGGCAGTTGATAGATAATGCTGAGTCTGTGATGACTTTTAGACTCTTGTCCTGAGTCACCAGTGCGTCTTCTCCACGGTTGCTTTCTCTACCTCTTCCTCTGCATTTGTCTCTCCTTTCTTCCTGATCGTTCATTCCTGTTCTAGTTCCAGTATTTACGGAATCAATCAAATCATTTCAGAAAGGAAGTGGGGGGTGGGTGGCGGGGGAAGAAGCTTTAGTAAAGATTTACCCACCCTTCCTTTCTTTTCAGTGCCATGGCCCCGGCTACTGGCTTCAGGAAGGAGATTGAGGCTGGAGAGTTGAGAGATTCAAGATGTGTGTGACCCTTGTCCACCAGGATCTTGTGTATTGGACATGTAAATGCCTTGTGGTGCCCTGCTCTGTGGCAGTGAACCCTTTCCGGCAGCATCACCTAGGGGAGATGATCGCATTCACCTTTGCTCTTGAGGTGATTTGGGTAATAGCAATTAACAGAGGAAGACCCTAAAGGAGTGGGCTTGATGCAGCGGCAACAGCATGGAATCGAGAGCAAACTTGCCCTAGTGTATTTTCCCCTGGAAACTGCTGATCCTTCCCATTGGATGGCGTTATGGAAGGCAGGCATAGGGATAGAGAATAATGAACTAAAAGTTGGCTTTTTCTTGTCTGTGGCAGGGACTGTTGCTTAGCAGTAAAATGGGATCCATTGTAATGTCACATACCCTTTAAAACACCATTGTCTATGAGGTTCCTCTTTTGGGGTTTTTAAAAATGTCTTTTGCTAATTATAAAAGGGATCAAAGGGCAAAGAAGACATGGACTGTGACTGTGGCTTGGACAGGGCAATCTCAGTCTGTCTGTCTGTCTGTAATACAGTGGATAGGTAACCCTCCTGATTAGTTCTCAAGGCTGGTGGTTTGATGTCTATCTATGGCCAGCTGCTGCAAGTCTCACACAATTGAGCCTTAGAAAAAAAGGACAAAAAATTTCATTTTATAATGGTTCAGGGAGCAACTGTAGAATACAGTGTGACTGAGACTTGCTTCCACATCTACCCTCTCCCCACCCCGTCCCCTCCCACCCCCATCTAGCCTGGAGAGCAGCTGGTAGCTCAATAGCTTTCTCGCTTTAAAAATATATATAAAGGGTTCCTCTTGGTCTGATGTTTCCCCAGGAAACTTGCTGCTTCATCATCAAGTCATGTCACATATTTTATGGTGCTAAACTTTGCCTTAGGAGTTGAGAAACAAAAATGAAAGGAAATTGATGCACTGTAGGAATCGGTGCCAGTGAACAGAAAGTAATGGGTGGGCATAAAATTCAGCCTGCACTCCGGATAAGGAATGCACCGTCCCTACTGACATTTGGAACCAGAGCGAATGTTTTTTGATGCCCAGAGGAGCACGGGGCTCAGCAGAGTGTTGATTGGGTGTGTATGTGATCTGATCATGGGTTCATGGTGCAATTCCAAGGATGGTGGAGCCTGTCAAAGAGTGAACTGAGATGAAAAGTTTGGGGTTTTGAAAGAAGATCAGAAATGAGGTGACAGAAGCCTGTGGCAGGAGGCACAGGCATTAGTTATGATACTTCTGACATGGTCGAAGATGAGACAGTGATGAAATGTACCTGCATTCTGTTCCATGCTTTCCAACGAGAGGTCAGGATACCAGCGCCATTCATTGAGGGGTGGTGGGGTGGTGGTGATGATGTCATTCATATATAAAGAGTGGTGGAAAATAATTAAGAACATTCTTTAGATCTATGAGGGATACATGCAGACTATACCATATACACTGACACAAATGCACCCTGAGAATAACATTCTCAAAAGTCTAGCCTCAATAATAAAAAAGAAACACCAAACAGGACATCTATTTTGTAAGCAAATGGTAACAACAGAGTGTGCGATGTAATGGTCATTGCTGTTGAAAGTGATTTGACAAGAGGTACACACATGAGTCTCAATTTTAATCTGGTAATCCTTTCTGGGGATCCTTCTAGGTTTAGGAATGCAAAATGCTGAAAAAGGTGTATGAATGAAGGTGTCAATTTCAGTTTTTATTCTGTAAAGCTTAGAATGGGAAACAGACTAGCACAGGACGGAGTTTAAAATGGTGTAGAATCCTTGTAGATAAATTAATACAATTCTAATTATGAAAACGATGTAGCAGTAGGTCTGGTGACAAAGTAGATTAAGCATTGGACTGCTAACCACAAGGTCAGCGTTGCAGTTCGTCATCTTCCCTGAAGGAGAAAAGTGAAACTGTCCGCTCCTATAAAAATCTACACTCTCAACACCTCAAGACCCCCACAGAGCCACCCTTCGTCTGTCCAAAAAGGGGTGATTCTGAGTTGGAATGGACTTGCTGTCAGTAGGTTTGCATTGTTTTTGTCTGTTTATGTAGCAATATGAACATGTTCATAATATACAGAAAACAAATGAGAGGCATGCGCATTAGGGAACCACTATGATTTTACCTATCGAAAGAAACAGCTGTTGTTAATGGCCCACGAACTGCCCTCCCTTTGTATGTCCTCCATTCACGATAGAAAAGAGCATCACATGGTCTTCTGCCAGCCTCACGATCACTGCTGTATCTGAACCCATTATCCTCCTTGTGCCAGTCCATTTCATTGAGGGGCCTCCTCTTTTTCATTGACCCAAAGACATAGAGCAATTAACATTTATATAGAATTCATTATTGTTAGCCACGTTGTTGAGTACTTTCCATTAATGACCCCATTGAATCTTCATAGCAGCCCTATGAAAGAAGCATCGTCATTAACACAGCGACCAGCTTTAACACAGGTAGAAGAAGCTGCTTGCCAAAAGTGAGCTGAATGGCCTTTAAGTATTCTGGTTCCATCACTGGAGCTTTCAGCCCCCAACTTGATACACCTTTTCTGTAAGAAATGAAGAAAAGAGCTAAACAAGAAACAGAAGCAGAAGACGAATCAATGCACGCAATGATGCACATGGCTGCTAGGCGAACTAAACTTTGATTTCGTTCCTACACACACAATCCCATGCACAGCAGAACACTGCTTGCTCCAGCACCATTGTCACAATCGTGAGGGTCCAGCCCATTGTTGCAGCTACTGTATATGTCAATTCATCTCTTTGAACATCTTCCTCTATTTTTGCTGGTTTTCTTTTTCTTTTTTTTCCCCACATATCTAAGTTGTTGTTTTTTTTAAGATAATGAGGTCATGTTTGTTTTGCTTGGTCTTACACGATTTTATTGGGGGCTCATTCATCGCTTTTCACAATACATAGACACATATATTGTGCCAGGCACCTTCACATTCCTGCTGCCATCATCATTCTCCAAATATCTGCTTTTCCACTTGAGTCCTTGATATCAGCTTCCCATCCAATCCCCTCCATCCTTGCTCCTCCCTCCCGCACCAACCCTCAATACTTTATAAATTATTATTTTTTGTCATATCTTACGCTGCCCCATGCCCCTCCCCCCCGATTGCTCCTCCAATGTCTGTCCTCCCAATAGAAGGCTATGTGTAAACCCTGTAGTTTGGCTCCCTCTCTACCCTACCTTCCCTCCACCCATCCAGTAGCTCCACTCTCACTACTGCCCCAAAGGATTCATCTGCCCTGGGTTTCTACTTGCCAAGCATGGTACTCTTTTCCAGGGTCCAAACTCTCCTGATAACCAATCTTTCAGGTAGCAGCCTTGGCTTTATACCTCCCGGGCTTCGAGGTAGCACCTCAGGTAAATTTAAAACACAATGCTTTAATTGTGCATCTCTGATAAGATGTGCTCTAAGAACAAAATGACCCCCAGACGCACCTTCAAATTCTTCTGATAATTATATTTTAAGGCAATGTTGGTAACTTTGAGATTGCACCCTATGCTATGAAAGACTAAATCAAAAATAACATTAGTGACATTGAGAAGCAGAGTTTTAAACTCAAGACTAAAGAGATAAAGAGCCAATCTTAGAGAGATTTAGGTTACACATGTCTGTGGTCCTTATATAGAAAATCCACTGTCACCAAGGCCATTCTGCTTCAAACTGACCCAACAGGGCAGAGTAGAACTGCATCTTTCATTGGGTTGACATCATTCATTGACAGTTCTCATGACTGTCAATCTTCAAGAAAACTAAGCTCCCCCTGCCTTCTGTAGAGCAACTTGTGGATTTGAACTGCTGCCTTTTCAGTTAGCAGCCTAAAGTGGAACCTACTTCATCTGTACATACTTTTGCTTTGTTCTTCAATAACAAAAACTGCAAGCGATGTAACCCAGTAGCACTGAGCTGTCCTTGTTGTGGAATGTGGACTCTAAGTATTACAGAGGACAGTGCTTGTTTGTTTCCTTGTCCCCTAGGTAGAAACAATATCTCCTTTTAGTTTAGGTGTTAATGCTCGCTTCTGTTCTGCTCAAGGTTGAGAATCTTTTTTCCCACCCTTTATTTATGGGTGTTTGCATTTCTGTTTTGGGGTGTAAGAATGACTGTTAGGGTTCTTGCTCCTTTTGTGATACGGCTGTTGTTCTTTCTTTCTCCATTGTTAGAAGGCTCTTTTTGCATGAGTGTGTTAATCCATGTCTGTTTGAACTACGTTGCAAATATTTCCCTCTAGGTATTGCTATTGGTTACATGACTATTTAAAAATGACAGACGTCTATACATAGCTTACAGTATCTAAGTCCTGTTGACGCGATAGAGTCAACATTGATCTGCAGTTAAAAGGAACGGTGCAGTATCACCCAGTATTCTTTAAAGAAACAGCGTGCTCTTTGCAGGCGATTTTATCCCATGAAGGAGAAAAAGGTACTGAGAGCATCATCTGAATCTTGTTTCTTGTAAACTATTCCTAAAACAAAGAGCATAGCAAAGACAGAGTACCGTCACTCCCCAGTGGGAATTCTGCACAGATATAATTTAAAAATAGTGATTTGCATCTATACATTATGTGCATGCCTTTTAATCATTAACATTTGAACACCTGGAAACTGACTTTTAGTAATTAGCCTTTAAAAAACTGACTAGACCATTTAGACATTTAGACATATATTTTGAAGTTTGGGGCACATCAGCTCCGAAAGTGTTTCAGAATAGGCTGTAAAAGGGAAGAAAATAAAGAGAAGGAGAATGAATGAGTGCACGGAGGGCAGATGGGAGAGAGATTATTCTTTTAATGTCAACCCACCTTTTCCTCATAGATACCCCGAGCAGGGACAGATTTTTAATATCTAGTTCAAAATCCCTTCCTCAAGAGAATGGCATCAAAGAAGCCCACATTCAAGACTTCTCCAAGAAGACACATATGAAAGTAAATTATATTTATTTTATGCCTGCGATGTCTGCAAGTATGGTACCTCAGGAGAAATTACTGCTTTTTTAACTGGAGTGGATGAGGAGTTGAGATCGGCCACAGCCTTCTCTGCTTGAGAAGGTTTGACTCCCTCTGTCTGTCAAGGACACCGGTAGCAGTTTAATTATGGGAAGGACCTTGCCGAGCCTCAGAAGGTGAAAGGGAGCATTGCCAATGATTCATCGAAGTTTTGCTCATGTGAGTTATGGAAGAAAATTATGCAGGCCGAGCTGCTCTAAGTGGAGGGAACAGGGTGGATTTTAAAGGACTCCACTCTGAAAGAGGCAGACCTTACATTTTCTGATGGAAATGGATATATGTAAACAAACATCAAAAAGAAACCTGTATATGTGCATGCATATTTTTATGTACACACATAATACATATATATGACATATGCAAATATATAATACAGTATATATTAATATTATATATTATATGAGGGGGTGTCCCCCCAAACCAAAAATTTTCCCCAAAGCTATGTATTTAAGTTTGTTTTTTTTTAAAAACAGCTTTATCACCTTCAATGTGCTCTCCATTAACGCTTAATACATTTGTCATATCTGTGATTCCGTTCTTGGTAACATTTTCATACTCGTCTATTTGGATGGTTGACAGCACCTCCCTTCCTTTTTTCTTCACCTCTTCTAGGTCATCAAATCGCTGTCTTTTCATATCCCTCTTCATTCACGGAAACAAAAAGAAGTTGCACAGAGTGAAGTTCGGTGAGCAAGAGAGGTATGCATTTTTTTTTTTTTTGCCAAAAACTTGTGCATTGAGATGGCTGCTTGAGCAGCTATATTGTCGTAGTGGTGAGACCAATCCCCAGTCTGCCACACATCAGACATTCTTTTGTCCCACACTTTTAGGCCACCTTTTTAAAACCTCTAAATAGAAAACTTGGTTAACAATCGGACCTGATGGCATGAACTCCAAATGAACGATGAGTCAACATTTTTGTGCCTGCAGAAAGTTGACAGACGTCCAGAATGAGGTTTGTTATCCACCCACATTTCACCATTTGGGAAATGGGAAAGCCACTGGTACACCCGCGTTTTTCCCTTTGCACTATGTCCCACATATCACAAAAATTTCTGTGACGTATTTCCTGAGCAGGAAACAAAATATCACAGCCATTCTTTGTTCTCTTAAATTGGCCATCACACAAAAAAAATGTTCGAGTGAAACTGCTTTGATGAAAAGTTTCACTCAAACCAGAGAGAACCTTCCCAGGTGATGCCATTTGGTTCACTCACTCAGAAAGAGTTGCTAGTTGTTCACCTAGTAGGGAAAATGCCTGATACAAAAGCACCACTCAGCAGAGCTTCTCTCCACTTTTTAAAAAGCCATCTCATATAGAACGGGGTCCTGCTCATAGTGACTCTAAAGACTAGCGTACAACTGTCCCATGGGACATCCTGGGAGAAAGATACAATGTATCAGTGCACTTTGCATCAAGGGACCTGGTAATGTTGCATGTCAAGATTGCTAAGCTCAAAGTCAGTGGCTCAAATACACAAGTCATTCTGGAGGAGAAAGATGAGGCGGGCTGTTCCCATAAAGCTGTCCCGTCTTGGAATTGTCTGCATGAGTCAGAATGGACTCAATGGGAGTGCATTCATTTCTGGTTTGGGTCATGCAGAATACACAACTACAGAGGAGACCTTGTAAGTGCATGGCTCCTTAGGGAAAGGTCTCACATGGAAACCCAACAGTATCTCCTGGGGAGAAAGCCTGGCAACCTACTCCTCTCGAGTTTAAACCAAGATAATCTGACAGGGCATTTCTCCTCTGTCATGGGGTTTACTATGAGACACAAAGGGACTGGGTTTCCCATAACACTGACAACAATCTACAAACAGAAAAACCTAGTACAGACCTCTTTCAAAAATCAAACAGAAAATTGTACATTTTGAGCTCGGAATTTAGAGTAAGGAAACACAAACTAAATATGGGTGCTGCCACTTGCTAAAGAGTTTGCATACTTGACTGCATTTCCATTCTTCCCATGAGGTTGTGTTCCCATTTGAGAGTGGGGAAGTGAAGCATCTACATGGATAAGAAATTCCCTCAAACTTACTCACAGGACTATGTAGACCAGAAGGCTGAATCTGTGACCCTTTGTTATGATCCTCCCCTCACCCCCCCCCTTTTTTCCTTTTGACTACATCTGCTGACTTTAAAATCTCCCAATGGCTTTCCTCACCACTGCGAAGGATTTGTGCCTCAAATCCATGCATTCTCTATAAAGAACCACCAGCCACGGAGAAGCTGGGCCCAGTTTTATTTTTCATTAAGTGGGAGTTTTGAGAATAAACAAGAAATATTGCTAACATAAAGTACAATGCACCCTTCTGTTCAGGAATGAGTTAGAAAGCCAAGAGAAAACCAAACCAAGCCACAGCTAATAACTAGGTCTTTCTGGCCCAAGCAGTGGTACAAAGATACCTACCTATCTTTGGAGCTGAGGCCATGCCTGGAGAAACTCTAGAATATTTTATTGGGGCACTCATGAGCTACCCTATCCTGGAGACAGGCATATCTTTTGTTTGCAAGACAAACTACTTGGGTTACCTTACCCTGACTCTATAAGACTCTTGGAAGTATGATCTTAATATAATTATAAAATGAAAATGGAATCTGAGGATATTATTTTACACTGAAGACTTTTCCTCTCCATTACTTAGAGTATTTTTTGAACACTAACCAAGTTATTTAATAACTGACAGAAATCCAGTCTCCAACTTTTCCTTGAGAAATGACCTTATCGGAAAAAGTTAACATTTGGACATAGATTAAACAGAGAGAAAGTATTTTGAATGCAAAGAGAGCACTCTCAAAATGTGTCCTAATCTTTTCAAGGGATGGAACAGAGAAATAATTTTTGAAATGGAGAAAATACAGTGTTCTGACTCAACCTTCCCAATCCTGTATTTTTCTGTTTATCCCCTGAGATGGAAAACCCTGTCTTTCATTGGCTAGGATTTTATCCCCTCATGTTTTCACAACACCCAGGAGCCTACATACAAAGTTCAACTTCGTCACCCTATTTGATGTTGTGAAAGGCACAGAGACTTATTTTCTGATGGCTGTGGCTAGAGTTTGAACTCTGTGCTCAGCAGACCCTGGTGTGATGCTCAGCCCTGCCATTCCCTGACAGGGAAACTTGGAGACTCACACATGCCTTGTTATTGCCATCATTGTTGGTAGGTGCCATGGAGTTGGGTTCAACTTATAATGACCTGATGTCCAACAGCAGAAAGCACTGTTTGTCCTGCATCAGTTTCACTGCTGTTGTTAGGCTTGAGCTCTTTGTTGCCGCAACCATGTCAATCCACCTCACCGAGGGTCTTCCTCTTTATCACTGCCACATACCTTACTCTGGATTAAATATCTTGAAAGTGCAGGTCTTTCAGAGTTAGTTTGGGTGTAGGTGACATGCATGTACCCAGAAATTTCTGCAAACTTAATTTTCAAAACATGAACGGTATAACTTAGTCCACATGAGTGACTTCTCCACATGAGCGACTTGGCTCAAAGTTCCAGAAGAAGGACACTCTTTCTTTTTGTATGTCTTGTTCTCACCTCTGAAATCCCAGCACCAAGTGCATCGTCTCTGGTATGGCACTATGGCACTTACATAATTTGTCAACTTGCAAAGGGGTGGAGTCTAGCCTGTCAATCGGGTCACAGTCATTGAGACCTCTGTGTGGGCATGGCCTTCTGGGGATTCTGTGAATGCCTATCTTCCTCCCTGGAAGTGGGACACCCACTTTCTCAGAGAGACATTCTTGTTGACAAGCCGCATGGAGACACAGCAGTGGAGCCTGAGCCCTGGAGCTGGAGGACCCATGTGATGACCCACACTGGCACTGAGATGCTTCCACAAGAGTTTTCACCCACCGGCCTGTGACCTTCCTTTTTTGGGGCATTGTTGAATGAGTTGTGTGAGTCTGTAGGAGAATTCCAGGACTAGTATCAGACATGCGGGCTAATATTGGACTTATGAACTTAGATCAAGACTAGCCTCGGATCATTTCTTAATATGCAATTACTCTTTTGTATAAATCTCTTTCTTATACACATGTGCGTGTCTCTGGGTTTGTTTCTTTAGATGCTCCAGACTAACACATGCACAGATGATTAAGTGGACCATCTAGAAATACTTCAAAAGAAGGACCTAGTTCGGCTTCCAAATGGTCACAGTTGTAAACCCTTTAGGGTAATGATGAACTCTAAAACTAGGCTGTTAGAATCCATTCAAAGCAACTAACAGTTATCACAAGCACACTATAGCTGGCATAACATGCCTCTCAGGGCCATAGTTGTTCAAAACTTAGAAGGGTTAGCTAATCAACCACCAATTGATCTGAAGATGTAGCATTGGATGCATGCAATCTTCACTGAACTGTGGGAGGGTGATTGAATGAGAATAGATGGAAATCATTCTAGTCTATTCCTTCACCATAAGTTCTAAGTGAGGAGTGACCTGGTCTGATGACTCAGTTTGTAACCAGGTTCCGAAGTAATGCCTCACTTAAACAAACAAACAAAACCAAAAACCAACCAAATGGAAAGCCTCAATGTCAGTAACTTGATGCCAACTCATGGCAGGGCAGAACTCACCCCTGTGAGTTTCTGAGACTGTCAGGCTTGATGGAAGCAGAAAGTTCCTTGCTCAGTAAATATGGAGTGGTTATTTCTACCAAGTCTACCTGCTGGGAGTGAGAAGAAAATGGATATGCATTAAAGTTCAAGGACCACTGAGTGCCAATTGATTGGCCTTGGAGATTCAAGATGGGCATGACTTACAAGGAGCAGACTGACTGTGTGGTGGAGAGTGGGGCCAGGTAGGAGTGGGGAGTAGATTTGCGAGACTGGGAGGGCATCAGAGTGACCTTCACCGAGGAGAAGAGCAGGAGCAGGCCCAGAGAAGTGGACTCAAGAATGAAGCAGATACAGGTTAGAAAAAGGACTTTCCCACAGCGCCCCCTGAAGGTGACTTTGTCACTGAGGCGATGCTCACTGTAGAAGATTGATGGGTAGCCTCTATGTCTCAGGACATATCCTCATTGTAGCCTTTGTAGTAGAGCATCCTGGGCATAACAATGTCTCTGAGGACTTCCGTCACCATGAAAACTGCCATTGCGAAATGCTGCCTTGTTTTCAGTCTCTCAGACACAAATTTGCATTTCTCATTGTAGCCAAGCCTTCCCCTTTCCTGGGGGGGGGTGCAGGGGGGTGTCCACTTCAAAGACCTCTTATCCCTGTGATCCACAGCAAGCCCCACCTCTTGATGCAAAGAAGACAGCAATGCTGACCTGTTTGAATGTGGATGATAGAGGCCTGGAGCGGCAGCCTCTTCAATGCCAAGGTGCTGACCATTCATTCTGTCTCTTTGGGAACAGTAGCCCCCCAAAGGGAGTGTTTGAGTGTTTGAGTTTGGGGTGTTTGAATTCTTCAATTCCTTTAGAGTTAGACATGTCCTTTTTAGGAAGGTACATTTTTAGACAGAGAAGGTACTGACACAGATAGACAGGCACATCTTCACCTCGTATCACATAAAGGGAGGCAGTAAAACCCAAATCTTCTGGGTTAGGTACCACTCAAAATAGATTTGATTATATATATAT
>PVJH01042114.1:0-14525 GCA_004026705.1 Nesogale talazaci
TTAAGTGGCTGAGTGTGGAACTGCAGCCCGCGGGCTTGGCGGTTCAAATCCAGCGGCAGCTGGATAGCGCCCACAACCACCAGAGGCAGTGATGCCCACAAAAAAAAAAAAGAAAGAGAGAGAGAAAAGGGGGCAGAAGGATGCAATTTTACATAGGCTGTTTTACATAGGTGATTTCACTGAGAAGATGACATTGGACCAGGCATGAAGGAAGTAAGGGGATGAACTGCAGAAAGAGTATTTCTGGCAGACAGACTAGCAAGTTCAAAGGACCTGAAAATGCATTTCAAAGACTTCTGAGTATGAAGGAGACCACTTCCGAGAGCCCAGTGTCATGATCTGACTTCTAAGATCACTGATTGTCGTGATGAGAAGAAACTGAGGGCATTCGTGCCAAATCCAACTGGTGGCCCATTTTTATAAATAAAGTTTTATTACAACACAGGCCCGCCCATTGTTTCTGTGGTGTCAGACTGCTTCTGTGCTGTGATTGCAGAGTCGAATAGCTATGACAAAGATTCTGATGAGCCAGTGAAGACTAAGATGCACCCGACATGCGCATGTAAAAGTTAGACCAAAATAAGGGAAACTAGAGAAAACTTGATGCCTTTGAAGTATGGTGCTGACAAAGATTATTAAACATGCTAGGAATTTCCAGAAGAATAAGGAAGTCTGTGCTCCAAGTACAGCCAGAATGCTCCTTCACATGGAGACAAGACTTTGTCTACAGTAGTTTGGGCTGTATGTTAATCACAGTAGACTAGAGAAACAAATTCATAAACACACATATGTGTATAAGGGAGAGGTTTATATACAAGAGCAACTGTACATTAAGAAAAAATCCAAACCCAGTCCAGTCGAAGGTCACAAGTCTGATTAACCCATATACCTGATACCAGTCTATAAAGTCTTTTTTCAGACGCAGGAAACACATGGAATGACGCCAAATGCAAGATGATCACAAGTCAGATGACTAGAATGCCTTTGGATCCAGTGACGTTGTAAACATCTCAGCGCTGGCAGGCTTCTCCAAGTGGCTCCTTTGGCTTCAGAGGTCTGGGTGCATCCATGCAGCTTGTCTGACTCAGGGCACTAGGGTAGCTCCATGTGGCTTCTCCTCCAGGATGTCTCGCAGGAAGTCAGCCTTGTCAATAGTCTCCAAGCAAGTGCTGTCAGTAGAAAAGTCTCCAAGGAAGTGCACCAAGACAGTCTCTGCCTTCAAGAGGGGATGACCCCATTTCCCGGAATTCTCAGACGAGAAGGCCACGCCCACACAGAGGTCTCATTGGCTATCTCCAGATTGACAGGCTAGTCTCCACCCCTACACGCTTAATCCTCCAATTGACACCAGATGAGGTGACTGCCACAGGCTGATATCAAGGAGGGACTATTTCCTAGAGGAGGTCACAGTGTTTGATGAATTCATTTGTGAAAAAGAGGGAGGCCCTTAATCAAATAGACTGATCCAGTGGCTGCACCGGTGGGCTCAAAGATAGAAATAGCCATGAGGGTGGCATAGGACCTGGCAGCATTTTGTTCTGTTGCCTGTTGGGTCACTGTGAGTCAGAGATACCTTGATGGTATCTGGCAACAGCAAAGACCGCTGTATCAGGAAGCCTACGACATGCTGAGCACGTGGAACCCTTTTCAGAAAAGTTTTCCAACTCTTCCTCCACATCATGGAGGGTCAAAACTTTGGAGTGTCAAGCCCTCTTCATACCCTTAAAAGGAGATTGGGCCCTCCCCAAAAGCTTTTACTGGTGTGATTGTGAATGTTTTAATACTAAAAATGAATGTGAGCCTTTTACATAGTTATTTTAAATCATAATAAATCATGCCTTAAAGCATTTTTTTATGAAAAAACCACTAAGCAAATTATGAGATGTGGCATAGTTTAATGCGTCTGCAAATCTTTTATGTCTGACTTAATATAAGATAATCTTACCAGGTGCTGCCCTCAATTTGGTATATTATTTAAGTATATGGGGGATGGGGGAGAAATCGAACTTTAGACCAATATTGTATATATTTGAAAAGGTAGGCGGGGGATGGGGGGTGGGTTTGATCACTTTTTCAGTGGACTGTGGATGCTTCCATTGGCTACAACAGCAAAACCCCAGAATATATTTTCCCAGAGGTTATCTTGTGGAATCTGAAACACCTTAGTAAATTTTGTGTGCTCTTGTACATTAAAATCATGTAGTCTGCTTTGCACTTTAAAAACCTGATTTCATAAGTAGTTACTAGTTGTAATTCATATCGAGAGATTCACTCACTTGCAGGTTTAAATTCCTTCAGTAACTCAGAACTCTGTAAGTTGTTTCCTTGAGAGGACAACTTCACTTTGTTCATTTTTTTAAGGAAATATTTGCCAAATGGCCAAATCTGAATACCCCAAATTTGGCAGTTCTCTCAAGTGAAAATGTACATGTTTGACCCTTTTCAAAAAAGTTTTCCAACTCTTTCTCTACATCATGGATTGCCAAAATTTTTGTTATCATACTTTTAAAAGGAGACTGGGGACTAAGCCCCAGTGGTGTAGTGGTTGGGTGCAGGACTGCGATCCACTGGCTTGGCAGTTCACATCCAGCAACAGCTCTCCAGGAGCAAGGCTGGGCCTCCTACTCCCACCAGAGGGCAGTGATGCCCACCCCCACCCCCAAAAAAGGAGCGTGGACTCCGCCAAAAAATTTTACGAGTGTGATTAGTAATGTTTTAATATTAAAAACAAATGTGAGCCTTTTACATATTTATTATTGAGGGCAGATAATACAATGATTCATTCAACTCAGAGCTCCAACCTTACCAAAAGTAGCTGTCTTGAAGACATTATTGTTGCTTTATTTACAAAAGTACTTCATGGACACTTCCCACACTTCATATTGAAAAGATGTGCACCCCAGGGTCAAGATGTGTCTATGGCTTCATGCATGACATACCATACTTAAGTGATAGTAACATGGGTGCATTTATAGAGAGAGTGTGTGCATATATGATACTAATAACCAGGTCAAAACGCCTTGCCATCAAGTTGATGCTGACTTACAGTGACTGTACAGGACGGAGTAGAACTGGCGCATGTGCGTTTCAGAGACTGTTGCTTTATTGAGTCTTAGGAAACGGTGCATCTTTCTCCTCTGATGCTAGTGTACGCCAGGGATGCGCCATAGGTTGATCGTGATCTACTCGTCGATCGCAAATGTAGTGTGGGTAGATCGCAGGGCATGAAAACAAAAGATGTAAGCCTATCATCAATCCCATCACTTAACTGATATACAGCGCAGCCAATCAGACGTAATCGTAGGTGTCGAATGCATGCGCAAACAACTGCGCTAAGTGCATTTATGAATAAATGTAGTAAATAAAAATATGCTTTGTGTTTTTGTTGGCAGATCATTTTGACTTGATCATTTTATAAGTAGCTCACATGCTGATAAAATATGAACACCTGTGGCGTATACCTTTGAGATATTATACTGTAGAGAAAGCACCTTGGTGGTACTGTGGGTTAGGAGTTGGCTCTCTAGCCCCAAGGTTAGTGGTTCAAACCCCTTAGCCGCTCCATGGGAGAAAAGTGAGGCTGTCATCTCCCATGAAGATGTAAACTTTTGGAAACCTATAGAGGCGGCAAGGAGATGGAATCAACCCAGTAGCAGGGACTACCATGGGAATATACACACACGCACAAAGTATGTGGGGGAAATTCCAATATACTTTAATTCCACTTTTCTACAAACGTTTCTGAAGTTCCTTCGTATGTTTATAAGAAACATTACTAAGTAATTTGATTACTAAAATGTCCAATGGTTTTACCTAACCTTCGTTACTGCACTGTCGGAGCAAGGCCGGTATGGTGAAAAAGACGATTTTTTTTAAATAAGTCATTTTAGTGGTGGCTCATACAACTCCCATCCCGATCCATACATGTGTCAATTGTATGCAGGCCGCATTTGCACACGTTGCCATCATTACTCCCAAAGCATCCTCCCTCTACTCAGGCCCCCAGTTTTCCTATTTCTATGAAAGTAGCTTTGCCTCTGCGTCTCAAAATGCCAGCCCCAGAACTCTGAGTCCTGCTGATCTAAGCGTGGGGGAACAGCCTGGTGTCCTCAATGCGATGGAATCAAGGAGCACCGGGTGAACTACACCAGTACAGAACAGTGGCTCTCAACCTATGGGGTCGAACGACCCTACTGCAGGATCGCCCAGTTCATCACAGTAGCAAAATGACCATTATGCAGTAGCCTCGAAAATAATTTTATGGCTGGGGGGGGGGGGGGGGGGGGGCGCGTCCCCACCCCATGAGCAACTGTAGGAAAGGGTGGTGGCATAGTGGAGAAGCGCCGCTCTGCATGCATCAAAAACCTTCTCCTCCTGTCCCCTGGAAAGCAGGGTTCACTAGCTTCAGCTCCCTGGGCAGGGTGGTCGTCAGATGACGGACGTGGCATGTACCCGTGCCCTACCCAGCATTCTCCAAAGCAACTGATGACTGCCGCTGGGTTGTGTCCAATCGAGAGAAACCCTCCCGAGGCTATCTCCCCATGGGAGACCGTGGCCCGGCATGTGTGCATGTATGTGTGTTCATTGCCTCTCTGTCTTTCAGGGCTCCACCGTGGCTCGGGAGGCTAGTGACAAAGAGAAGGTAAGTGGCGTGGCCTCTCCTGATCACTCGGCTGGGGTGGGGGCGAGGGGTGGGGTGGGGGTCGGCGGGGGTGACTGCCTGCGAGATCATTTGCTGTGCTGGCTGGCGGGTGTCCCCACTGCCGTGGCCCGACAGGTTTCCTTTCCTGCTGCCCCATGATGAGGTGGCAGAGCGCGTTCTCCATGCTCTTCCCTTCCCTCACACCATCCGGCTCCTGTCCAGGCATCTCTGTGGCAGGATGGCATTGTCAGGGTGGGGGATGGCAGCCGATGCAGGGAGGTTGAGGCAGCAGGATCCTCAGCTCTCGGAGAGCGGCAATGGGATATGAACGTGTCTGCTGTGGGTTGTGACCGCTGGTGCTGGTTCCACCTGCTAAGTGAAGAGACCAGAGTAGCTGGAGCATTGGACACATCGTGTAAATCACCTCCAAGGCACCCCTTGTAGCCAAAAGTCAAGAGAAGGATGGACTGTCATACACAATACTGTTGTGAGTAAACATTTGTTAACGGTGCCAGAAGGAAGCAGACACTGAAGTTCCAGTCCATGAGAAACACAGGGGTGTTGTCCAAACGGGGATTCTCTCCCTGCAGAAAATAGCTGGCCAGTGTAAACAGCCCACATATTTTGCTTTTTCAGAACAAGCCAGTCCAACCTGAATCAGAAGCATCATATGGCAACACCCACTGCACTGTTTCCATTGTCCTCTTTGCACTTTGTTCCCAAGTCCCAAGCAGCATGGCTTTTTCCCTAGTTTGATCTCTTCCCTTTCCATCAGCAGGGCTTACTCTGCCCTGACCATAAGAACCAACACCAGGAGAGCTTGCGAAGGCAAGTGGCGTGACTGCCGGGAAGGCTGCGTGCAGGAAAGGCACAGTGGTCGACCTTCTTGGAGCACTAATGTTTCAGCAGCAGCAGCAGCAACAGAGCATCTGTCAGTCTTCTCCAGGGCTCTGCCAACAGGACCATGCCGTGCAGAAACCCACAGCACCGCCTCCTGCGCCAAAGAAAAATATTAGAGCCTTGGGTTGATCTAGGGTTCTATGGACAGACAGGAGACCAAGGGATTTATTGAGCAGAAATTCAACTGGTTTTGAACCCATAGGTAAAGGCCACGTTTATCCTATACCTTGTCGGTGGCAATCAATCCCCACAGCTCAAAATGTGCTTGTGGTCTCAGATGGGAGAGCGCTTGAAAAAGCAGAGTCCACCTTCCATCTTAAGGGGGATGACTTTGAGACCCAGGAATTTAAGTTCCCCAGGGGGCTTTGCTTGTCAGTGGCAGAAGTAAAACCTCCCCTTAACCAAGGACCTGTGTCGTCTGCTCATTTTTACGCGCTGGGATGTGTTAGAGACACAGATCCAGAGACACTCGTATGTAGAAGAAAGAGTTTTCTATCAAGACGTGATTATGCATGAATAAAACATCCCAGCCCGGTCCATAAGTCCGCTACTAATCCATAGGTCCCTTCTTCAGACTCACACATCACAAGCAGTGATGCCGAATGCAGGAGAATCATAGGCTAGGAGGTGCAAGGTTGGGTGGATCTAATTACAGTGGATCTGGCAGCAACCCAGCAGCCAGCAGAAAGGGGGTGTGGGGTTTCCCAGGGCTCTCCTTATGAGAAGGCCAAACCCCCATGGAATCAGGCCAAACTCCGCCCCTACAGTTTTATATGTATTCAAGTTGACATGAGATTATGTGACTACCCCATGGGGGTTATCAAGGTTGATAATAATAATCAATGTATTGGATGCTTGATCAACAAATGAGTCCCATCACTTCTCCAGGTTTCATAGTAATGAAGTGAGAGAGTCAGGATTTTAACCCAACTAGTTCAGCACCAAATAGTTCACATTCCTAAGGACTGCACAGCATGACCTTCTAACTTCTGTCTGGCTGTCTCTCAAGGACACCGTGTTAAAAATGTCTTTCCATCCTCTGGATGATGAAGTGCGTGAGATAAATTCACC
Organism: Nesogale talazaci; assembly: GCA_004026705.1. Lineage (NCBI taxonomy): Eukaryota > Metazoa > Chordata > Mammalia > Afrosoricida > Tenrecidae > Nesogale > Nesogale talazaci. Next base: position 6,614 of record PVJH01042114.1, read on the forward strand.
ACCCTGACAAAATATTGCATTAAATACGGTATTGGGACATTTCATTCTAAATACTTGGGTTCAACACATCAGGAAGGAAATGGTTGGTTATATACTGTGTGGTTAGCAAAATAATTTCTCCTGCCCCCCCCCATCAGAGAAGTGTTGGCATTTTTTCCAAATATAATCTTTTGTCACTGTATCCTCCCCCCCACCCCACCCCCGACCGTTGCAGGGTTTATTAAGGAAGCTTGTCACAATGCTCAGAATCTAGATTTTCCTTTCTTGTTACAGTTTCTTAAGGGCTACCCAAAGCTTTACTTGCTCTGTGGACTGGGACGCCACCCCTGTATCTTATGCTCTGGCTCCAGGTTCTGCTGCTGCTGCTCTGCCACAGCTGCCTTCTGGATCCAGGAGTCTCTGTGCACAGGGATCTTGGGGTTCAGAGGACAAGCTCTACTCCTGATTCTTGATGGTAGTCAATCCTGCTTCCTGTTTTTCAGAGGGCTCATGCTTTACTTTTTTTTCAATGATTTTATTGGGGGCTCTTACAGACCTCAAAACATCCCATGCATCATTTGTATCAAGCCTATTCGTACATATGTTGCCATCTTCATTTCCAAAATATTTTCTACTTGAGTCCTTGGTATAAGCTCCTCTTTCCCCCTCCTTCCCCCCCTCCCAATGATTTTATTGGGGGGCTTGTCACTGTATCTTAAAACTACCTGAACAATGAAAATTACCCGTACTATTGCCCCAAGGAAGAATCCAGTGCTTCTGTTTCTTGGCAAGGGGTAGGGGTACACCTTGGAGTTTACAGTACCTCTTCTGGAAGGAAGAACCCCCCAAGTGGCCACTCTTCCCCCTGCTTCCGTAGTATATGTGCCCCAGGGAGCTGGGAGAGGCGGGAGCTTAGAGGTCCGCACCGCACAAGTCATTAAACTTGATTCTTGGTGCAGGCGACCAACTGGATGGGCCATAAGTATTGGGTCTTGATATGGACCTTCATTTAGGGGCCAGCAACCTGTTACTTAAACTTCACCGACATAAGCAAAGTGAACCCCTATGGGAGTTTTTCTATTCCAGCAAGGGCCTTGCCTTTGTTTCTCCCGCCAACTCTCAGGGCCTCTTTCTGGGACCAGGGGATGACTTCGGCTCTTCAAAGAAGCATGCCGCCAGTCGGCTCAGTTGTCTTGCAAGGAAGTTCAATGATACTCTCCTCGCGTGTTCTTTTTCTCCTCTTCCCAAAGACACCCATAAGTGCTAGCGAAACAATCACTGCTCTTCCTGGTTAGAAATATTTCAGGATTGGGGGAATGGCGGGGGGCACGGACAGTAATGACTTCACCTGTCCACGTTAGCCTTTTGTAAATGAGATTGCATGACACGGCAGCATCTGCTCTTTCGTCACTGCGGCCACAGCAGAAACCGTACTCTGGACCCCAGACTTCTCACAGACCAAGCAGCCTTCTCCCAAAGGTGCTCCTGATGGGGCCTCCCTCCTACGTCCCCCAGAGCGTGACTCTTGGGTGTCCTTCTTTCAGAATCTCGATGGTTCTTTGAACTTCCCCAGACCGCTAACTCATGGGTGACAAAGGTTGGAGACCGTTGTTTCAGACATGTCGGTGAGATGGTGCACAGACAAGCCCCGTCCCAGAGATTTTCACAGCTCAACCAGGAATGAGCGGGATGATGGAGGAACTAAAGAAATTCTAGTTCACCTGAGTGGAATCATCTTAGTGTAAAGTGAGCAGATTTTAAGGGGGACACCATTGACTGGGGGGGCAGAGGTGGTGGGTGGGGGTTCTTGATTAAAAAATTGGTCTACATGGAGCAACCAAATTTTCATAGAACACAAAAATAGTATTGTAATATATTCATTTAAATTTTAAAATGCCACGGGACGTTGTTAGATTGTTAAGAAGCGGGACATCTGGTCACTTTACCTTAGTGACAACAAGGATCGGAACAGGCACATGCAAATGCCTTGAATTTTACTTTTTTTGGTTTTTTGGGGGGTGAGGGGGTGGCATCGCTGCCCTCTGGTGGTCGTGGGAGCTACCCAGCCTTGCTCCTGAGAGCCGCCGCTGGATTTGAACCCACAACCTGAGGGCCACAGTCCCACACTCAACCACTTATGCCACCGGGGCTCAGCCCGGATTTTTCTTTTTTTAGAGAGAGAACCGTGCCCCGCCCCCCTCCGTCCCCCTCCCCTCCCCAACCGTTGTTAGATCCTGACAGCTGCTGCGACCTGTTTTATTCTTTAATGCGTTCTTTTCTCGTGGAAGGGCATTCTCCATTCATGGCTCCAGCAGCTTCGCCCCCTCCAAATGAGACAGAGAATTGCGGATCTCCCTGGCAGTCGGGTCTTTTCACAGCTGCGCTGCAATTCCAGTGTGACATCAAATTAGTCATTAGAGCTGCACGCCGCCCGCTTTTGACAAATGACAGTCTTCGCCTGCCGCCAGCCAGCAAGCCCCTCAGCGGGGACTCCGGGGAAAGTGAAAGAAAACATAACTGGACTCACTTGATTTCTGGGGGATTTGTGACCCAACTCTTTAAAGAGCCCGTGTGCTTGAGAGAGAGTGTCCTGGGGGTTGACACAAATATGCATTTTGTTCAACATTCTGCCCAGCGCCTCTGGAAACTCATGTCTGATTTTATGAGGGGAAGTCAAGCCCGTGCGAAGGAGTCACAGGGCCACTACAAGAAAATGATCCGTGTGAACACATCCCCTTCTCCCTGGATCCCATTGGAAGGAAAGCAGCTGCCCCCCCCCCCCCCACTACTGGCATTTATTTGTTTAACTCCTTTGGCAATCATCCTTGTTGACACTTTGATAATGGGCTACAAAAAAGCTGCCTTGTGGCTCCTGTGCCCCGTGGATGGCACTAGCAATTAAGGGACTATCCCCACATCTGGATTTTTTTTCCAGTCATTTTATTGGGGGCCCTTACAGCTCTTAGAACATTCAATACATCAGATCTCTGACATGTTTAGCTCTTACAGAGGGATGGCTTCAAGGGAATTCATCATTAATAGCTGCACCTCGAAAGATGTACCCCCCTCACCCCCCCCAAAAAAAATCTCATTCCCAGCATTTTTGTGTGTGATCTGTAAATTGTATCAGATTATAATTCATTACCACCTCTCTCTCTGATTCTTCAGGTGACCGTTAGAGACGAAATACAAAGGGTAGCAGTTCTGGGCTCTAAAAGCTTAATCCTATGTCCTGTAAATCTCTCTTAGCTTCTTCCAAGATCAGTGAGCTGTGCTTTGGGGTGGCTTTGGCGTGTGGTTTTTTTGGAGGGGGTGGGGTAAGGTGGAGGGACAGGCTGTCACGGAATGGTTAGTTAAATAGAAGATTTCGTAGGCCCTAAATTCAGCTTGTGGCTTCTTTCGCTTTCTGTGAGATTCCTTCTCTCCTCCCAGGGAAGAAACTCGGAAAGACTTAGAAATGCCAGGTTAGAAATACGTCATACTGCCACTCGAGATGGGGGTGTCAGAGGGTGGGCGGTGGGGGGAGTTTCCTGTCCAAATGGAAGCAGCAGGATCTGTTTCTCAGGCTCTGAGCCTTAGGGTGCACTGTCAGCATGGGCTTGGGAAAGGACACCAGGCAGAGAGCCCCCGCCCTTGCTTGGTCACCAATAGAAACCTATGGCTTGCAAATAAGTCGCCCCTGTGGTTGGGGATAAGTCGTAGGGCATGGCCTTCCTCTGTGACAGTAAAAGATTTACCGTACATACCTGTGTATGAGCCGAGTTTTTCCAGCACATTTTCGATTCAGTTTGAGGGGTAAAGTTAGGTGCCTCGGCTCATATTGGGGTCAGTTTATACTCCAGTATATATGGTAGCTATTAAACTAATTCTCCTTACTATGCTATAGAACTTAGCACACCCCTTGAGTCTTCCAGATTTGGGTGTCTCGTAGATGAAGTGTGACCATCTCCAAAACCTCGAATCTTTCCTTCAGACCACAGCACATCCGTGTTGCAGGTCTGGCTGCAGTGGGACGGTCACAAGGCCAAACTCTGACAGCACCACTTGGAGGGCAGGTCTGTTCATAAAAGCCCAGTGATGTTTGAGAAGGGATCCAGCTCACCGGTTAAATATCAGCTTGAGTGCTACAAGGTGTCAGAGGAAGCCAGTCTCCGACACCTACATCAGGGGTTCAATAGGCACAGTTGTGCAGCGGTAATTATTAATTATTATAGTACAGTTAGAGCGCACAAGACAGAGAGTAGGAGTCATGGTTAGCATGCTCACCTCAGCCAATCAGGTGGTCCTCGTGGAGAGAGAGTGCAAGTGGGGGAAGGGAGTACATGAGGGAGAGGGGGGCGCAGAGCATCCTGGCATAAGCAGGAGAGAGAGAGAGAGAAAGAGAAAGAAAGAGAGAGAGAGAAAGGTCTTTATTTTGATCAAGCCCTATGTGCCCTTTGGAGCCATGCAAGGCCCCTAATTACAGGTAAGAACGTACATCCCAGGAAAGGGTTGTGCTTTAGGGATATGTTATAGGAGAGGGAAGTATGGGGTCACTATGTGACAAGATGGGCAAACCTAGATTTCTGATGGCCGCCTAGCCTTGATTGCCCTTGGGCGGGAGACTGTAGCTGAAGATTTCAGGGGGGAGGAACCCATTGTCCTAACAATAGGGGATTGGCCCTATCTTTGGTGAGACACTTAAAGGCCTCTGAGAGCTGGAGCCTTTTTGGAAGAATATCTAACTTCTGACTTCCACGCCAGATGCTGGCAAATGGTTGATAATATTTGCTGAGTATTTCGGAGTAGATATAATTGAGGAAAAGCCCCCAATTTCATCTGACACCAAGGTCAACATCAGCGGGGTCCCCCCAGTCTGAACGATGCCAAGTTCCAGGGGACACCATCCCCCCACCCCCGGGCGGTGAGCTTTCCCATTGCCCTGCCCGGGTGACAGAGGCGCTGGGAGCCTGTCCGCTTTCCTCACTCACAGGCAAGCAGGTTCAAAGTAGAGATGCTGGATGAGAGACTCTGAACCCAATGCTGCTCACAGATGTGGGTGTCTGCATGCTGTTCCTCAAGAGAAGTGGTGGCCTGTGGAGCCGAGCTCAAGCCTCAAAACGGTGCGGGAAGTTCCCTTAGGTTGTGCAAGGAAGCTATGACTAGCATGTTGGGAAACACCTGCTACTTCCGCCAGGACTCTATCCATCCGCACCTATTGGCCTTTGCATGTGTCAAATTGGAAAGTTGGCTGTTTGGAGAAGTCGGACTGATTTTATTCGGATTCCCCAGCATCTCATATTACTCCCAAATTGATACCGCAGATAGATCATCATTCTATCGAATGGGACCACCTGGCATCCACTACCACACAGAAATACTTGTGGAGTATGTTTGGAGCCCTGGAGATTTGAGTTTCTATGAAAGGCTTTCCATGGGACATCTTGGGGATCCAGTGGTGGTGGAAACATCTCGGCACCGGTGTGGGTCCCCACATGGTTCCTCCAGCTCCAGGGTCCTCGCTGTACTCAGCCTGTCTCCATGCGTCTTGTCAACAAGAATGTCTCAGGGACTGAGCCAGTGTCCTGCCTCCAGGGAGCTATTTATCACCTTCATGCCTCCAAATAAGACCATCAAGCTGCAACCTGACTGACTAGGCTAGACTCCACCCCTTCACGCTTACTCCTCTCAAATTGGCAACAGATCATGTAACGACAACTACTTCCTGGGGAAACAAGCGGAAATTGGAAGATTTTCCCTCGAAATCTAGGCCTCCTGGTAGCTCAGTATTTCAGCACTTAACTGCTGACGAAAAGGGTCAGCGATTGAAACCCACCTGCTGCTTCCCTGTTGAACGATATGGCAGTCTGGCCTGTAAGGGTGCCAGCCTTGGACACACATGGGACACTTCTAGTCCATCCCACAGAATCAGGGTCAGTTGGGGCAAGCATCAGCTTGAAGGCAGTGGGTTTGTCCATAAAAAACAACAACAACAAGTTGGGTTTGTTTTCAGAGGCTCTTCCAGTGCTTTCAGTTATTTGGAATAACTAAACTCTGACCATTTGATACTTCATTTTATTTAATTTCTTCATCTACTGGAAAGCAAACAGTCTTGGGTCTCCTCAACCCTCACAGGATTCTGTCATTTCTCTCTGGCAGCTGCCTCTGCTCCACAGAAACTTGTTTGCGTTTCTAAAAAGTGAGCTCTCTAAACCTCTTAGCCTCTGGGTATTTTTCTCCCTTTTTTACCCACAGGATCCATAAAGATCCTCTATTTACCTCTCCTCTTGGACCCCAGAGAATCAGAGTTATTTTCTTCAAGCTTTTTTTACGTTTTTAATTATCCTCCTGTTGATTATCTGCCGGCTGGGGAGCAGCTGGGTGCCACGCAGAGAATCTCACATGCACGTTCATCTCTGCTTGAGCCACCTGTCCACAAATGTTCCCCGAACCAGCTTTTAAAAATAAAAAACAATTCAGATGGCGGCTGGCTTGAAGCGCGAAGAGCATCTGGGGTCTTCCTGGATTGTCTTAAACCTAGCAGCTATCTAAGGGAGATGTCTGTTAAATCCACACAAAGAGCACACCAGCCTGTGTGTATCCAAGGATCATGAATAATGAAATCTAAATCCAAAGGAGGGAATAGCATCAGAGCTTTAAGTTGTGGACACAGCTTGCAGAAGGCTCTGGATGACAGTGAAAACCCATACTTTATTGGCAGGGTCCCCACATGGATTAGCTGCAGGTGAGTCCCTTCTGAACAGAGTCCAGGAAGGTGAGTAGTCTTCTGGCCAGAAGGGAGCACCGTCAAGTCGATGACAGCAGGCAGAGATCAAGTTCAAACGTTATCCCGTATCTCGTCTCTTGTTCTCCCATGGTCCGGACCAGTGTGCTAGTTCCCTGAGCCAGTTCCCTGCCTCAGCTGGCAAGGCTCACTTCCCGTGAGACATCCCTGAGGAGAAGCCACATGGACTTACCCCAGTGCAGCCCAGGGTGCTGAAGCAGCCGTGTGGAGACCTCCTGTCAGGACTGAGATGCTGACACGCTCACGAATTCGGCTTTCTTCCTGCAGTCGGCATCTCTGTGTGTGTTTTGTGAGATGGGGGAGGACTTTGTAGATTGGTGTCAGGCATATGGGCTCATGTTGGACTGATGGGCTTGGACAACACTGGGTTGGGGTGTTGTTCTGAATGGACACTTACCCCTTATAGAAAACTCTCGTTTTTTTTAAAAAAATGTAATCCCCTATCATTTGCTTTTCCTTTGACCCTTTACAGTAGTCTTCATTTTCATTATTTCCCGTTTCCTTCCATGGTGGTTTTTCTGTGTTTTGTCTAGTTGTAATTGGGATGGTTGGTTGGTGTGCTTGCTGCCTCTTTGCTTTGGATGGTTTTCTGCACATGAAATCTAGGATAGGTAAATTCATAGAGGCATACCTGGATCGGTCATTCTGAGATGGTGGTGATGATGCCGCAACTCTTCTTGTGACTGAACAATGACACTGGGGGATGTTTGAAGTAGATGCCAATAAAACTTTTTTTTTTTTTTTAGATTCTTAGGAAGGGAAACATTTTATGTTTAAATGTGATATAGAGGTGGCACCTGACTTCTTCCAGGTACAGCAGGGCGCAAGAGAACTGTCATCATCACTGGCGTCAACTACCCAAGGTCAATTCCTCAGGGGGTCACACAAGCCCCACCCTCTAGGCCAGCGGTTCTCAGGCTGTGGGTCGTGACCCCTTTGCGGGTCGAACCATCCTTTCACAGGGATCGCCCGATTCATCCCAGTAGGAAAAGTTTCAGTGATGCAGCAGGGACGAAGATAATTTTCTGGTTGAGGAGGTCACCCCCAACATGAGGGAACCGTGTGAAAGGATCGCAGCATCTGGAAGGTTGAGAACCCCTGCTCTGCACTCTCTGCCGATTCAGACATGGACCATCCTTCCCCAGCGTT
>PVJH01042115.1:0-14523 GCA_004026705.1 Nesogale talazaci
CGATGCTCCTCTCCATAGAATCCATAGAAGCAAATGCTAGAAGCTCATGCAAGTTGCATAGCCAAAAACACCAAAGAGATGAAAGGAACTTTGCAAGCGCATGCGGTTTTTCCTGACTGATTGAAAAGGAGCCCAGAGACAAAGGCAACACAAAGACAAAGGCACGTGATCTGGATGTGCGAGGTCACTAAGAGGAGACTAAAATTGTGTCCAAGGGCTCATGGAACTGTTGTGATGTTAGGCACTCTTGAGTCGGCTCTGACCCATAGTGACCCAGTGCAGGATAGATTGAAATCCCGCACTGTCCTGACAATTGTCCCTGTGCCAGAGCCCATTGATACAGTAACCACGGTGTCAATCCATATTGTTGAGGACCACCCCCTCTTTTCCCACCCTTCCACTTACCACACGTGATGTCCTTCTCCAGGGACTGGTCTCTCCTGACAATATTGCAAAATATGTAAGACGAAGTCTCCTCATCCTTACCTCTCAAGGAACACTCTGCTCTCCTCTTTTCTTCCAATACAGATCCGTTTGTCTTTTTAGCAGTGCATGTTGCTTTCAATATGCATCTCCAGAACCACGATGGAAATGCATCAATTCTTCCACAATCTTCTTTCTTCAATATCTACCTTCCAGGTGCATGTGATGCAACAGAGAAGATGATGGCTTGGGCACCATAGTCTTCGGAGTAACATCCTTGCTCTTCAGTACTCTAAAGAGGTCTTGGGCAGCAGATTTACCTAATGGAATAAGTCTTTTCATCTTTGGACTGCTGCTTCCAGGAGCATTGATTATGGATCCAAGCCAGACAAAATCCTTGACAACGTCAGTCTTATCTCCATTTATTATGATGCTACCTATTGGCTCAAGGATGGGTCTTCTTTACACTGAGTTGTGACCCATGCTCAAGGCTGCAGTCCTTGATCTTCATCAGTAAGTGCTCATGTCCTCCTCACTTTCAGCAAGCAAGGTGGTGTCATCTGCTTAATGCAGATTGTTAATCAAAAATCCTTCTCCCAATCCTGATGCTGCATTCTCCTGTATTTAATCCAGCTTCTCTGATTTGCTTAGCATCCAGATTGAGCAAGGATAGTGAGAGGATACACACCTTCCTGACACACACCTTTCCTGATGTTAAGGCATGCAGCTGAAAAAGTCAATTCCCTTGTTCTGTGTGCACAGCTGTTCCTTGATCCACATACAAGTTCCACATAAGCGTAACCACAGTTTATTATGGTCCACATAGCTGAATGCCTTCGCAGAGTCGATCAAATACAAGTAAGCATTTTTCTGGTATTCCCTGCTTTCAGCCAAGCTCCATCTGACATGGGCAATGATATGCCTTGTTCCATGTCTTCTTATGAATCTGACTGGACTTCTGGCAGCTCTCTACTGATATACTGCTACAGCCATTGATCTTTAACAAAATTTAACTTGTGTGCAATATCATTGATATTGTTCTAGAATTGGAGCATTTTTGTTGGCCAAGTAGCTGTCTACCCAATGTCCTGGCATAGATGATTGAGTACTTCCAGTGCTTCTTCAGTTTGCTGAGACATTTCAATGGGTATTTCATCAATTTCTGGAGCCTTGTTTTTGGCTAATGCACTCAGTACAATTTAAACTTCCTCCTTCAGCACCATTGGTTCTTGCTTGCATGCTTCCTCCTGAAATGATGGACCGTCAATGAGTTCCTTTTTGGTACAATGACTCTGTGTTTTCTTTCTATCTCCTCTGTTGCTTCCTATGCATGCAATATTTTGCCAATTGAATCTTTAAGAATTACAACTCAAGGCTTGGCCCTTTTATTGACTTTTTCCATGTCAGATATGCCGAGTGTGTTCTTCCCGTTAGGTTGTCTAAGTCTAGGTCCTTGAATTAGACTTCAAATTTGTCCAATTTCGTTATAACATTTAGCTTTGTCTTTTCAAGCTGACAGCTGAGACGTCCTATTCAGCTTCTTGACTTCATCCTTCCATTTGCTTTAGCTCCTCTGTGATTAAGAGCAAGTTTCAGAGTCTCTCCTGACATCCACTTTGGTCTTTCTTTATTTCCTGTCTTTTTAATCACCACTTGTTTTCTTCACGCGTGATGTTCTCGATGTCCTCACACAGCTCATCAGATTTCTGCCGTGAGTGTTCAGTGTGCCAAAGCTGTTGTTGAGATGGTCTCAAAATTCAGGTGGGACAGACTCAAGGTCATATGTTGGCTTGCGTGGATTTGTTTTAATTTTCTTCAGCCTTATCCTGAACTTATGAGCAATTGAATCTCTTTCACAGTTGGCCCTTGGCCTGGTTTCAGCTACTGGTATTGAGCTTCTCCATCATGTCCTTCATGGAGACACCAAGGTTAGAAAAGGCAATGGGTGGTCAAAGGAAACTGTCACAAAAGCATGACTGTTAGCTGATCCATCCATCAGGTACAGGTGGGACCCCAGGAGCAGGAATAGGACCATGATTGGGACATGTACATTACATTAGACAGAAGGGCTTACAAGAATAGTCCAGGGCCTTCTGAGAAAGGCAGTGAGGGTCAGACTGATGGGGTGTGACTCGTGACTAGGGACTCCCTGTGCCTTCTCCAGTAAGGTGACCTCCATCAGGGACGCACCTAGACAAGCCCCTGGGAGAGAGACTGTCCTTCCCTTGCCTGGCCAGAGAGGGTGGAGACAATCCATTCCTCCAGCTCTCTGCCTGAGGGCAAGATGATCTATATTCTCAGTGAATGATCAGGAGGTATCCAATGGGGACTCTGTCAGTGGATTTGTAACTGTCACTGCCATCCATAGCCTCGTGCAAACTTAGGTGCTCAGAATTTAGGTTCCAATACAGTACTCACCAGCTGCTCGATGGGAGAAGGTAAGACCATCTGCTCCTGTAAAGACTTGCCCTTTCAGAAACCTAAAAGTATGTCCATCCCACCCATGCTGACTCAGCACCGGTATGTGACCAACCTTCCCAGGTTTGTCTAGGCTGTCATCCATCCCTGAGGAGGCAGATTGCCTGGTCTCTACCCTGGAGCCACAAGCTGAGTCGGTTGAGTCCTGACCCTTGTGACCACAGGTTCCTTTCCTATAAACTGCACCTGAGAACCCCTGCTGAGCATCCAAGGGCTGGGAACCTCGTTTCTGCCCAGGACCATTGGGATTTGGCAATACCACTCTCGGGCCACACTGCTCAAATATTTCATTAACTCACCCCTAATGTGATAGCTTTGGAACCCCGGTGACATGGTGTTTATTTGTTGGACTACGATCTGCAAGGTCAGCAGTTCAAACCCACCTCCCCCACCCCAGTTCCAAGGGAGAAAGCCAGTGCTTTCTCCTCTCCTCGTGACTGTCTCAGAAGCTCACTGAGACAGTTCTTCTCTGCCCTGCAGGGTCACTATGAGTCACCATAGACTCGATGGCAATGAGTTTTGGGTTTTTTTATCTGGTGGTTACATGTTGGGCGGATACCTGCAAGGTGAGCAGTTTAAAACTACTAGCCACTTCAAGGGAGAACGATGAGCTTCCTTCTCCTGGGAAGGGGTATAGACTTGGAAACCTTCCAGCGCAGTTCTACTTTGCCCTGTAGGACCTCTCAGTCTTGGGATTGGCTCTAGGACAGGGTGCTTGATTTGTTGTGGAGTTTGGAATGTGATGGCTGGGACGGCGTCTCTTGTTCTTGGGCGAGGCCTGCAGTGTTGACTGCATTGAGGAGCTGCAGGGCCTGGTAGACCCTCTCCACTGACTGTCTCCACTCCTGGTTTTGGTCATGCCTCTACCGGTTTGTTTCATGTTGCTGCTCTCGCCATTACGGCATTTGTCATCCTGGACCATACCGTCTTTGGAACCTTCCAAATTATGCTTAGAACTCCTCCTGGGAGGACCCAGAGGTCTGAGGTCATGTATGTTTACAGGCTGCAGGCTTTCCCATGTGTGCACGCCCAGCCCCCTCCTCAATGACCACATAGTTCACAATCCCATCAGCAACCAGCGAGGCTCCCCGCACCCTCGCTTCTGTTCCGAAGCATGTTGTAATTCCTGATATTGCAATTTCACAGGGGATAGCCAGAGAGAAGTCAAATGAAAAAGTTTATTAAATTCTTATTTATGTATTCAATTTGCATTATCCCTCTGCTCCCCCCACCCACCCATTGCTACCACACTGGACTCATGGAACTTCTGGGATGACATTAAACTTGTGACTCTTGGCTGTATTGCTGTGAGAAAGCAGGGCCAAGAGGAAGGCGGGGTCTAGAATAGAGCTGAGTCAACAGTTTGAATGAAGGACACAGCCTGCACAGCTAAGTAAAATCCAGGAACAACAATTAGCCCCGGTCTCTGAAGATGCTTGAGCTGCTGCTTCAAGTCCTTTCTCCAGAGAGAAGGAATCTTGTCCTCTCTGCACTTGATTCTTTCTGGGAAAAACAGACTTTGGGTTGAGGATGCCATTAAGTTCATTCTCTTTCATAGCGGGCAGAGCAGAACTGACCCTGAGGTTGCCCTAGCCTGTCAGCCTTACAGACACAGGTAGGGTGGATATCCATAGTAAATGGCTTTGCACAGGCTTGCTGCTGCCTGCTGACACCTGGTAGGGGATAGGTGAAGATGGCACATCCACCAATGCCCCTTTTCTCCATCTCTGCTTCCTTTGCTCCAGGGCTTCACCGAGGGGACCCTTTTTATTAGGCACAGATTGAGAGAGGCTAGTGGACCTGGTAGTCCACTTTAGCACATGACCCAGTGAACATCTGGGAGCTCACAGCTCACCAGATTCCTGCTGAGACACTTGGTGGTAAGGCTTTGCTCAGCGCAGTGTGGGCGTGCCACGGGGGAAGACTCACTGTCTCATGGGGAGCCTGTAGGACAGGATAGGACTGCCCCTGTGAGTTTCTGAGACGGTGACTATTCGCAGGAGTAGAAAACTCCACCTTTCTTCTGCAGAGCCACTGTGTCCAACTTCTAACCTTGTGGATTGCAGCAGCCCCATGCATAAGCACGATCCTGTCAGGGGTCCTTGGACCAGCCAATTGCTGGGAAATGTCATTCAAGGGCCATTGAAAAGAAAGGAAACCTCCTATGGGATGAACTGAAGCAACAGTCACCACCACCACCATGACCATCCCTCCGCCCCCCAACACACACACACACACACACAACTCAAACATAGCAGCACTCAAGAACTTGGAGCAGATCTAGGCAGCCTGAGCTGGAGTTGACTTTGTAGCTTCTCATCTAACCTTGAAGTTGCTGTTGTTCATTTTCTCTCACTCAAAACCAAACTCATTTACTTTGAGTCCATCCCAAGTTATGGTGGCCCTGTAGAACTGGGCGGAACTGCCCCTGTTGGTTTTCGGAGACCCTGATTCTGTCCGGAAGCAGAAATCCTCATCTTCCTCCCGGCTGACCCTGCAAAATACCACACTGTAGCACATGACCACGATGCCACCAGGGCTCCTCTTGGGTCTCGTCGTGCATACTATTTGCAAAGGCTCTAGGTGGGCATCTTTTAGCAACTAGCATAAAATGCCTTCTGATTGAAAGAAGACTTCAGGGGATAGTTTGGGTTTGCAGTTTAAAGGTAATCTCCACATAACAGGGCCATTCGTAGCCTCCCATTCCTCTAGAAAGTCCGCATTCCTTGGAGCTTGACACATTCTATTCATCCCCCTTTTTGCCTGGGATTCTCTTAGTCTGTAATCAAAATACGTCAGGTTTCATCCCGGGAACCAGCCAGTTCTTCTGGTCTCTTGGCCAAAGTGTCTGTTGGTTGCTCATGGAAGAGAAGCAGGCAAGTTCATGTTTTCACTTAAGATGTTTTTACCTTGCTCCTGCTATAACCAGGTCAGACAATTCAGTATCTGCATCTGTATGTCTGTGTGTGTGTGTGTCTGTGTGTGTGGTGTGTAGTTTCCCCCTCAATGATATAAGATGCCCTTTAATTGCTTCACTGAAGCCAAAGCGAATACCTCTTAAGGCAACAGCTGAGCATTTAGCTAGGACAGTTATGCCACTGAGCCTTCAATGAATTTCCAATTAATCACATATTCAATAAATCATTAGGATAATTATATCTGTTCTCTTCTTGCCTGAGCACATGAGCTCAACTCAGGGCCCCCCTCACCCAGCTGTGGGGATGATGTTCATTGGTCTGCCTTGGTGGGCTGTGTACCCCTGCCCCTCCTGGGCCTTGAGGAACCACAAGTAAGATGCTGTCATTGTTGCAGGCATCACACATTTTGGGGGCTCCTCATTTGTCTCCTCCCCACTCCAGTGCTTCCCCAACAATTTCAGACAACCTCAGAGCATCCTTGGGCCGTGGCTGCTTAATTTCAGCAATGGTTTTTTTTTTTTTGTAATCATTTTTATTCCCTCACTGTTTCTCTTTTCTAATTACACCATCTCCCCAGGTGAGCGATCATTCTCTCAACCCCATCTATCTCCAGCATCGATTATTAAAATAATATAGCTGGTGTCATATCAATGAAACAAACTATCTTAAAGATGCTTTCTTCAGAGCTGGTAAATTGGTTCCACAGATGAATGTTCTAAGGTGCGTGTGCGTGCGTGCCTGTGTGTGTGTGTGTGTATGTGTGTGTGTGTGTAAGGTTGCACCCGGGTGAACCCTGTTGAATTATGCCTGCCTTTGCACCCAAGTGGATGCAATTATTTTAAGCATCTAACTGTGCAAGAGACAGATCTTGAAAAGGAAGGAGCTAAATTCTCCAAGATTAATTAAAGGGTTTCATTTTGCTCTTGATTTAAAAATAAATTTTAAGCATGCCTCACTTGCAATCTGCTCCAAAGAATTTGCACAGCCTGGTTTGCGAGAGAGCAAAAACCACAGCCACCATGCCACAATGCCCCAAACCCCGGAGAAGGCTGGGCTTCTGGAGTCTTCCTACAATCTAAGCTGGCAGCTGGGGGCAGGGGAGGGGGATGCAGGGAAGCCTATTGTTGCAACAGCAGATTCTCCAACATACTGCTTTATACTTTTCCATTTGTGAAGAGTATTAATCTTAAAACTCATTTCCCATGTAAGATTGCGCATTTACATGAATTTCCCATAAGATGGTTCCTGATTCGATCTCTGCCCATTGATTTAATTCCTTTTACCTCTCAGAGCCAGTGGTGCTGAAGGGTTTATAGTGATTATAGTGTTGCGAGGGCTTCAGCGGAGCGGCTCCCTGGTACCTGACATGTGAGCTTGATTTCCTATAAGCTCACTCAGCCCTGGAGACAGAGAGGCCACGTCTCTGAGGCACAGAGCTTGCCTGCCAGATCCGAGCGCTGGCTGGAACACAGCCGCAAGGCAAGGGGAGGCAGCAGAGGGAAGGGCCGGGGGGCTGCAGGCCAGATGGAGCCCTGCTCCGAGGGCCCCCTTTAAGGTGAATCACTTGGCAATTCTCGGAATTGGCGGATGAGCCAGCCACCTGCACACAACGTGAAACGAGATGCAGGCAACTTCTGGGTCTGGAAGATACCATGCACCTTTTGAGAAGTGGGGCAGTGAAGAAGGGAGTGGTCTACCCAGTGGGTGGGTCAGGAGGGGGATGGGGAGGCAACCACAGCAAACCTGGGATGGGTTTGAAGATGCCCTCAGGGTAGGGTTTAGATTTGAACCTTGTGACTTGGGAACTATACCTTCAGTTAGCGTCCTTAATTTTCCTTTCGGAAAGCTCTGTTTAGGAGAATTGAACTCAAGCAAACCTGGGATGGGTTTGGAGATGCCCACAGGGTAGGATTTAGATTCCAGCCTTGTGACTTGAGAACTGTATCTTCGGTTAATGTCCTTAATGTCCTTAATGAACTCAAGTCACAGTGGCCAAGCAGCCGCAGTGGCATAGCAGTTACAAGTTGGGCTATAAACTCAGCAGTCCACAGTTTGTAACCACTAGTCAGACATGCCACAGGCGAGAGAGGAGTTTTCTACTCCCATAAAGAGTTAGTCTCTGAAAATCACAGGGGCAGTTCTATTCTGTTCTGCAGAAGAGAAGGAACATTGTTAGCTTGAACCACATCTGCCTGGGAACATGTCTAGGCCTGAGCCACCCATCACCCTTATGGGTTGGGGGCTGGGTAGTAGTGTCCTCTACATGGTTTGCACTGGCTACGTTCTGAATGTAGATCCCCAGACCTTTCTTTGGTGTCTGCATTTATCTGGAAACTCCTCTGGGACTCGATCAGCACCCCCTCAAGGGGCCCGCTTCCATGGGCCGATGGGAAGTACACAGACGAGGGGTCAAACCCAAGCTCATGCTTGGGGGTTGAGTGAATTCTACCCCTGAGGAGTTCGTCATCTGCAAAATCGCAGTGCCATTGCGCTGATGCCAACTTACAGTGACTTCCCAGGACAAAATCAATCTCTCTCTCTCTCTCTCTCTCTCTCTCTCTCTCTCTTTCACCCCCTGATATTTAGGACCCATGTTGAAGGAATTAAAAAGGAAATGGCAACCTTGATTGAGTGCTGCATTCCCCTTAGCATGCTAAGTGGTGCCTTTGCAGCATGCTGCCATGTGAGGTATTTCAGTCCTTTGAGTGGGATGTGTCCATTCCACAGCCCGCAGTTCTTTGTTTGAGGCAGCCACACACCAGCATCAGGGAGTTCCTGATTTACAGCATATTCTTGCTACGGTGAACTGCACAGACCACCATTATTGGTTTAGGGTTTTTTTTCCTTGTATGTTTTATTGTTAGTGATATACATGTGCTGTATCAGAATAAATACAATGTTCATGTACAGTGTTCCCAGCCCCCAAGGATAGAGATTGGCTTTGTAACACAGGGGTGATAATAAAAGGCAAGGATCATATGAAAACAAAGCACAAAACTGGTCTTTGTTTTACATGAGAATCGACTATCACAGAGACAGGTGAATAGAAACCCCTGTTGTAGGCAAGGGAAGTATGGCTTGTCCTCAAGTGCCTCCTGTTTCGATGGCTGCCATATGGAATTGCATTGTAAACAAACAAACAAACAAATTCACTGCCATTGAATAGATTCCAGCCCACAGCCACCCTAGGGGACCCGGCTAGAACTGTCCCTGAGTTTCCAAGACTATAAATCTTTAAGGAAACAAGAGAGCTTCACTTCTCCCTCCCTCACCTCCAGTGTCTTCTGGTTTTGAACGGCTGAGCTTGTAGTTGGATACCAACTCTTTTTTTTGGCATCACTGCCCTCTGGTGGTGGGAGTAGGAGGCCCAGCCTTTGCTCCTGTGGAACTGAAATTGAATCTCCTTCCCCCCCGCAATTCCACGTGCAACCACTACGTCACCAGGCCTCCCCAACTCTTAATCCACTGCATCACCAGAGATTCTCATGCACTGTGCTAGCTCATGAATTACCAGAAGGTTTCCCATTTGCAAGTGAAAGAATACTGATTCCAAGTAACTCCGGCAGGAAAAGATGATGTGTTTCAGGGATGGTTGGATCCAGGCTCTCCCCAACAGAGTTGGGAAGCAATGTGCAGGCTCTGTTTGCTCCATGGCTGCTTCTGCTGTTACTGGGTTCAGCAGAAGCAATTCCAAATCTGGGTGACCCCAGGTGAGTGACAGAGCAGCACTGGCCCCAGAGGATTCCCTAGGTTGTCATCATCATAGACTCAGATCTGTAGGTCTTTCTCCAAGAAAGAGAGTGGTTTTTAACTACTGATGGCATTTGGGTTAGAAATGGAGCATTTAACTGTTGTGCAACCAGGGCTTAAGGTAGACTTTCCTCCCCTCTACCTAGCATGCCTTATATCCTTGAGATGTTTCATTTGAGGTGCTGGTCTCTCAAAAGGGACCAGCAATGGGGATGCAAAGAGTGAACCACTGAAGGTTCAGTGGTCCCACAGGTGGGACCCAGAGTGCTAGTGGTGCAGTGGTTATGTATTGAGCTGCTAACTGCAAGGTCAGGAGTTTGACCCCATCATCTGCCATAAGGGAGAAAAAAAAAGGGTTCTTTCTACTCTCATAAAAGATTTACAGTCTCAGAAACTCACAGGGGCAGTGCTCCCCAGTCACCTTAAGTCAGAGTCCACTTGGTACATGTGAGGGGTCTTTGTTTCTGATTTGTGAGACTCAGGGTTGATTCCCTGCCAATGATCCTTCCACTCTCTCCACTCACCTGGCAGTGGAGGCATGTGTGTCTGTGCTGCTGAGCACTGATCATGTTCCTGAAGAGCTTCTAGGCTAAAGCAGATGAGGAAGAAAGACCTGGTTATCTACTCCCCAAACCAGCCAGTGAAGCACCTTTGAGCTGGAGTGTTCTGATTCCTAGTTGACCATGGAAATGGCGCCAGGTTGGGAGCGGGAGTCTAGTGATGGCCCATGGGGCAGAATGAAGCTGATCCAAGCCAGGTGTGAGCAATGACACAGACCTGGGCATACTCCACCTTGAAGCTGGATGGGAGGGTCAGAGAACCTAATGGCAGTGGTTCTCAACCTGTGGGTCATGACACCTTGGGGGGGGTGTGAGTGGGGGGATTGAACAACTCTTTAATAGAGTTTGCCTGGTTCCTAGCAGCAGCAACATTACAGTTATAAAGTAACAACAAAAAAATTGATGGGGAGGGCAAACACAAGGAACTGTTTTAGAGCATCACGCCATGAGGAAGGTTGAGAACCACTGATCTATAAAGTCTTGGGAGGCCCATCCATATCCTGGACTCACTCATGCACTGCCACCGATTCCAACCATGTGATCCCTAGAACAGGGGAGAAGCACCCTGGTGGGCTCCCAAGACTGTGGCAAAGCGTCCTCTTTCTCCCATGGAGCTGTGGATGGTTTTGATCTGCTCCCTCTGTGGTGAGCAGCGCTCCATGTATCTAGGATCAGTTCCTTTATGTCTGAAAAAGTCTCCGTGGACCCTGTCAGAGTTTCCAAATGAAGATTTAAGCTCCCGTTCACTCCAACTCCAGCATGAGGGCTAAGCCTTAACACACACACACACACCAACAGCAGAACCCTTTCCCCAGGGTGACCCAAGAGAAGGTGTCAAATCCTTCTTCCTTTCTGTTCTTTTGAATTATCTTTGCAAGTACCAGGGAGCAATGGGCTTGGCTCAGGGTGGGGGTTGGGGGGCACAGAGATTTATCTGAGTGCCTTAGGAATGTGCATCACCATTTAATGTAATAGGCTATCATGCTAATAAAGGCTCGCCAAGTTTCTAATGGCCAAGGAAGGAGCTGTATCCTATAAGAAGCTTTCAGACCCAACCAATTTGTTCTCTCACTGAACTTTATAGCCCCTGAAAACTCCCGAGGATTCTTAAAAGGCACACATACTACCACCACTACCACCACCACCCAGTCACACAGACTGGCTGAGTTTGGTATCTCTAGCAGTCCTCCCTTCACATCCCACCCAGAGAAGACACTTGGACACGTGGACCCACTCATTTAGCATGTGCCTGCTCACCTGGCCCTGTAATGTGGGGGCTTGCTGGTTAGGGGTGGTTTTCTCCATCCAGTGAGTCGGAAAGAAGTGGCTTTCAGCGCAGAATCCATTAAAAACTCTTCACTCCTGCCTAAGGTTGCGAAATACGAGGGTGTGTTTCCAGAGAACATTAACCAGCCCCGTCTGTTTTTTCTAAGGAGCCCTGGTGGCTTAGTGGGATACTCGTGGGGCTGGTAGCGACCAGGTCAGCAGGTGGGACCCCTCAGCTGCTCTTAGGGAGAAAGATGAGGCTCAATGACTCGCTGTCCTAGAGAGTGGCTCTGACTTAGAACTGAGTCAAGGTCATGGGCTTGATCTTTTGGTCTGCTCTGGGTTGCTTAGCAGAGTTCAGAAGGGATTGAGGTTCTGCTCCTTCCTGCAGCCTCACACATGTGCCCCTGTTTCCTGGGACGCTGGTTAATGCAGGTCCATCAGGCAGGCTCATTCCAGAGTCTCTGTGAGCTCCACAGCCCACAATGTGTAAGCTCTGTGTGCCCATCCCTGCGAGGTGGTCCATGTGACATGGGGGTTATAATAACACCTTTCCTATGGCAGTGTTTTTCAACTTGATGCAGGATGTTAACTTGGCCGATTGATCCTTTTGACCTCAAGACCAGTGATTCCGACTCACCTGCCTCTCCATGGCAGAACGTGGAGACTGAGTGCCCCTGTAAAGACTGGCAGTCTCCGCAACCCCAGAGAGGGTCCCAGCAGAGGGGATTAACTCAGTGGCAGTGGGTTTGATGTTTTGGTGTAACTTTGGCCAAGATGACTCACCTGAGAAAACTCCTCTTCACACTTCAAGACCCATCTCCACTACCTTCTGGTTCATATCTCTCACAGTTCATATCTTTCCCATCCCTTCTCTTTACAGATCCCACGACCAAACAAATTCCCAGTCAATTGATTCCAGCACACATCCACCACAGGGGACAGTCGACCCACCCCATGGAGTTTCCAAGGCTGTAATTTCTATAGAATCAGGCCATCTCATCTTGTTTTCACCTAGAGGCTAATGAGAGATCCCTCCTCCTTTCCATGAACAGCCCAGTGCTTTAGCCTCTGTGCTACCAGGGACCATAACCACCTCCACCCCCGCCCCAACCTAACCAAACTCAGTGCCACAGCACCAATGATGACTCACGACGGTGACCCCAAAAGCAAGGATGGCGAGACGTGGTCTCATATGCTTTAAACACGTCGTCAGGAGAAACCAGTTTGGGAAAGGAGTCCATGCTTGGTAAAGTCAATGGGCATCAAATAGGAAGGTCTTCAATGAGATGGACTGACACAAGGGCTGCCACGATGGGCTCAAGCATGCAACCATTGTGAGAATGGGGCTGATTCGGGCAGTGTTTTATAGTCTCCCTCTGGGTTGGAACCCATTCAATATCACTTAAAAACAGCAGCAGCAACAATGTCGTGTCCCTTCCTAGGATTTCTGAGACTTTAATCTTTCTATGAAAATGATAACCACCTCAAATGTTGCTTTCTCGACACTTTCCTGGGTGACAACCTCACTTTTCTTCCCTCGAGCAGCTGGTGAATTTGAACCATCGATCTTTTGACTAGCAGACTAAGTGTTAGTGTGCCATCTGGACTCCTTAACACCCATGCGGCCCCCCTCCCTGCAGAAGAGAGATGGGTAGAACTGTATTTCAAATAGCTGTCTTCCTTTCTCTGTTTCCCTCCCTTCCTCCCCCTCTCTCCTTCCCTCTATTTTTCCCTTTGCATTTCTCCTGTGGGTTACTTTGTGGTCAATTCCATACACACCTGTCCATGTTTCTAGCCAAAATGTGTGTGCGTTTGTTTCATCGCCAGCCTACAAAGTAAACTACTGTTCCTGGAGAACAGACCCCCAATACCTTATCTTTAACGAACTGCCCCTTTCATCCTCTGGGCATAGACCTGTTGACTGTCATGCCTCTCTTGCCATGGTTCCCTGGTGAATCTATCCAGTGAGACTTGTCCTGGATCCTGGCTCTGGGGTGTGAGGGGTGGGGGTTGTCCCTAAACCAAGGAGGGTAGTCCAAGAGTAGATGGTGGCCTCACTGCTTCTCTGAAGGAAATCTAGTCTGAACACAGAGCAAAGAGAGAAAAATACACGCTCGTTTCTTTTCTGACATCATTTGAATGTCAGCTTCTGCGTCTAACCAAGCCTGAAGCCCTGAACTTTTCAGGTCTGCAATAAACCATAACAACGGGCCCCCACCCCTGCAGCTGCCTGAGTGAGCCCAAGTCAGATCCTGCTGAATTCACCACCCAAAGCTTTGGTCCCATGAAGCCCACCCGCCGGGGCGTGACCATGTTGAAGGCAGCTCCAGGGATGCACTAGGCACCTTTGGGTGCCCATCCTGCTCAATTTATTTGAATGCCAAGATGGCCCGGCTGCTTCCAGACAGGGGTGGCAGGACAGAAGTACTTTCGGCATCAGCCAGATGAATGGAGGCAGCCTGGGAGCCAGCGAGACGCGGGCCGTTCCTTTTGCTCAGAATCGGCGTGATTTTTACATGTCATGTCATAGGTTGGCACTCTGTCGGCTCAGCAAGTGTCTGCCTGCTCTGACAGGTGATAAACCAGCTGAGAGCTCTTGCCACAACCCCCCTGGGTTATTGATGCTGCTGCTGCTGGAACGGGCAGGTAATCCGCGGGATTTGGGGGACCGTGAGTGTCTGCGTGGCCCAGCAGAGGACACCGGGCTCGTCATACTTTCCTTGTCCTTGCTTGGACGGAGCTCTCAAGGGGGTGGCTCCAGTCCAGAGCCACAGTGAAAGGTGTCAGGATGATGCTGTAGCCTTCATGGGAAGGGTAGTGAGTCGATATCCCTGGACACTGGGTAGGCTCTGCACAGAGCATCATCACAGAGCTCCTGGCAAAGATGGCTTCTCTTGGCTTATCATTGCGAAACAAAAATCGAAGCTCACCTGCCATGCAGTCCATGCCGACTCACCGCAACCCCATCGGAGATGGTAGGACTGGCTGTCCCTGTGGGTTTCCAAGATGATAGCTCTTGAGGGGACAGGGAACCTCCTCTTTCTCTCACAGAGCTGGCTGGTGGTTTTGAAGCATTGATCTTGAGGATCACAGCCCAGTGTATAGCCAGGACATTCCCAGCGCTC
>PVJH01042116.1:0-14600 GCA_004026705.1 Nesogale talazaci
GTCCCAGTGGCGTAGTGGTTGTGCGCGGGCCTGTGGCCCATTGGGATGGAAGTTCAATTCCAGCTCCACAGGAGCAAAGGCTGGGCCTTCTACTCCCACCACCAGAGGGCAGTGATGCCCCCCCCCCCCAAAAAAAAAGAAGTATACTACACTCTCAATGCAGAACATTTTTTTTACTTTTGGGGAGGCATGACTGCCTCTGGTGCTCCTGGGCGCTACCCAGTGCTGCTCCTGAGAGCTGCCGCTGGATTTGAACCGCCAAACCCGCGGGTTGCAGTCCCGCACTCAATCACTTATGCCACCAGGGCTCAGCCCCTGCATTTTGTTCTACTAACCAAACACTCTGTGATGTTCACCTTCCCTGACACAATTGCTGAAGACAAAGCAAGCAATGTATAAGCAAATGTGGTGAAGAAACCTGATCGTGCCCAGTTATCAAAAGATAGAGCATCTGGGGTCTTAAAAACTTGAAGATAAACAAGCAGTCATCTAGCTGAGAAGCAAACAAGCCCACATGGAAGAAATTCACCAGCCCATGTGATCATGAGATGTCAATGCAATCAGGTATCAGGCACCAAAGACCTGATGTCATTTGGAGGTGAATGAGGGGGAGGGCAAAGTGGAGATCCAAAGCCCATCAGTAGTCAATTGGACACTCCTTTTCAGATGGGTCACAAGGAAGAGACGAGCTACTCAGGGTGCAGTGTAGCACTGATGAAACACACAACTTTCCTCTAGTTCTTTCATGCCTCCTGCCCCCCAACTATAATGCCCCAAATTCTACCTTGCCAGTCAGGCTGGACCAGAGCCAGATGCTTCCTGTGCCATCCAATTTTTTGTGTGTGTGTACAGATAAGAGCTCAAAACATAGGGGATCCAGGAGAGAAAAACCCTTCAGGAGCAGTAATGAGAGTAGTGATACCAGGAGGGTAAGGAAACATGGGATAAGGGGGGAGAGTAAGAGGGACTCAGTCACAATAATGAAGATATAACCCCCTCCCAGGGGGATGGACAACAAAAAGTTGGTCAAGGGAGATAGCAGTCAATGGTAAGATATGAAAAAATAATAATTTATAAATTATGAAGAATTCATGAGGAAGGGTGGTTAAGGGAGGGAAAAAATGAGGAGCTGATACCAAAGGCTCAAGTAGAAAGAAAAAATTTTGAAAATGATGATGGCAACATATGTACAAATGTACCTGACACCATGGGCATATGTATGAGTTGTGATAAGAGCTGTACGAGTTCCCAATGGGATGAATTAAAAAAAAAATCCCCAAACAAAACAAAATGAAAGACATGTACTACAACCAAGAAATGTATATAATTGATATGACCTTTTTCCTCAGGGATGGATGAACATTAGGAAAGTATAGCAATTATAGTAAAAATCCACATATAAATCCATAATCCACTTTATATGACACTTTATATGTATCAAAAATAACATCATAATATCTCTCCTTCCTGATAATGCAAAACCAGTTACAAAATTGGGTCATTATTTACATCCTATTTTCAAATATGGAGGGTTAAAGTAGTTTTGGGGGATGACAAGACAAAGCAAACTCAGTGGGGAAAAAAAAGTCTCTGCATTCCTATTAATTCTCTCAACCAGGTCTTCCTGGATTCCTTTCATGTAGATGAAAGGCATGCTAAGACATGAGAAGAGTCCTGCAATCAGTGCAATTAATTTAGGATTCCTAGCTAGTTCTAGGACCCAACATCACACCTAAGAATATTTAAATTGGAGCAGTTAAGTACCAGCAGATTGTTCTAGCATAGATTTTGATTACATAGACCCCTGAAACTCTAGCCAGCAAAAAATGCAGACTTACTCTAATACCTTCAAAAACTCCATAGTAATGTGACTTCATATTGTTTGATAATTTCTCCATCATGTTGTACCACCTTTCTTTGGAATGGGCACAAATAAGAATCTCTTCTTGTAGGTTGGCTAGGCAGTCATCTTCCAGATTTCTTGGTATAAACATGTGAAGCTTCCAGCATTGATCTGTTTGTTGAAGTATGTCAATTGACATTCTGTCAATCACTGCAGTCTTGTTTTTGCTAATACCTTCTGTTCAGTTTAAAGAGCCTTAATGAAATGATTAAGAGTTGGACTGCCAAGTGAAGGTCTGTGCTTTAAACTCACCAGATGCTCTGGGGGAGAAAGGGAGGGTGTTGGTTCCAGTAGAAATTTACAAAACCTTGTAGACCCTAGATAGGGATCGCTAAGAGTCAAAAAATCGAGCAGATGGCAGTGAGTTTTCTTTGGGTTGGTGCAACTTGGATTCTTTCTTTAGTTCTTCATCATAGCTACCTATTGAAATGGTTGGACATCAACCAATTCTCTTTGGTGCAATAATTCTGTATTTTCCTTCCACTGTCTTGATACTTCTGTGCCATTCAATTTTTTCGTGCAAAGATTCTTGATATTTTAATCACCTTATAGGAATGTGAAGGCTAGACAATAAATTAAAAGGACTGAGGAGGAATTTATTCCGTTATGTGTTGGCAGAGGAGATTAAATATGAGAGGACTTCAAAATTAATGAAATTATTCCATCATCTTTTAAAAAGGAAGCTTTATTGGCAGAGCCCTCATACCATCTAATTAAATAGTTCAATTATATCAAGAATTGTACAATCATTATTATTATTATTATTTTTTGGCATCACTGCTCTCCGGTGGTGGGAGTAGGAGGCCCAGCCCCACTGCTGGAATTGAACCTCCGTCCCAGTGGGCCGCAGTTCCGCGCACAACCACTACGCCACCGGGGCTCAGCCCCATTTTCTCCTTTCTTATACTTATTGTTAGTAGTTTCCATTTTCCCCAAAGTCTCCCTCTCATACCCTCAAGGAACTATTAATTCAGTTACTGTCTCTGTAGATTTACTTATCCTGGACTATAGATAATCATACAAAAACCAACAAATATTACAAAATAAAGTAGAGAAAATCCTCAATTGAAAAGAAAGTCGGACAATTTTTAAATGGGAGAGCAAATGATAAGGTGTCACATTTTAGCATCACTACATCTGCAATAGTCTATTTTCCAGTGGGCTCTGTGACAACAAGGCTATGGTCTATGGTCAGAGGGAATTCACCAGAGGCTTAATCCAGGTATATTTCTCCTTCACATTTTTTTTTTTTTTGGTTTTTTTTTGGTTTTTGGGGCATCACAGCCCTCTGGTGGTGGGAGTAGGAGGCCCAACCTTGCTGCTGGATTTGAACCTCCAACCCAGTGGGCGGCAGTCCCGCGCACAACCACTACGCCACCGGGGCTCAGCCTCCTTCACATTTTTTTAAACTTAAATAATTTTTAAATGAGTCAAAAGGGAGATCAAATAGGACATCACATTTTAACCTTACAAAACCTACCATAATCGGTGTTATAATACTCTTATAAAAGTTTATTCACATCCCTTGACTATAGTCAAAGGGAATTCACAGGAGGTTTAATCTACATGTGGACCCTTCAAAAGGATTTTGGGCTTCCAATGTTGTCTATAGCCTTCTGCAAATGATTTGTTCACAATTTACCATTATCATTTAATTCCATTTGTCTGTGGATGTTATGAAGCCTCTTTGTACCATGGACTTTCAGAGTAATGAATAAATCTGTCTTAGAAGAAGTACAGCTGGAATATTCCTTAGAAGCTATGGTGCTAAGACATTGTCTAATACACTTTGGACACGCTATCTGGAGAGATTAGTCCCTGGAAATGGGTATCATGCTTGAAGTAAAGCAGAGGATCAGAGAAAAGGAAGACCTTCAACTAGATCGAGTGACTCCGTGGCTACAATGAACTGCGATGGTTCAAATATAGCAATGGTTGTGAGGGCGCCTCAGGACTGAGCAGTGTTCATTCTGTTACACGTAGTGTCACTGTGAATCAGAATCAACTCAAGAACATCTAACAATCATAAAATATGAACCCACAGTTTATAAAACGGATTCTTTGTGTCTTCTTTGTTGAGCCACAGTGAGTTTCCTGGACACATGAGATGAATGTAGCAAAAAGGGATATATATGTGTATATATGTGTATGTATACATATATATAAAGGGATACATATATATTTGCATCACTGTCCTGGTGGGAGTAGGAAGCCCAGCCTTGCTCCTGGAGAGCTGCTGCTGGATTTGAACTGTCAACCCTGTGGGCCGCAGTCCCTCACACAACCACTGGGCCACCAGGGCTCAGCCTAAAAAAGGGATATTTGATTGAAACTTGAAGAAGTAGGATTTAATTCAGGTGAAGGAGTAATGAGTCTAGCTAAAGAGACCATCCTCCAGGAAATCTTTCCTGACATCTCAGAGTGGGATAGATCCTCCTTGGTGTCACTAAGATCCTGAGTGTTTACTCCTCACACATGGCACATCAGCCTTTTTTCTTTTAAGTCTGGTTTCACTAGACTATAAGCTCCTTAACGGTAGTAATGAAATATTCAGAACTCAATAGTCTGTCAATAGATCAAGAATAAGGGTTTCTGGGGGCATATAGTGGGATAGCTGATATCAAGGAGTTCAAGAAGAAAGAAAAAAGCTGTTTCTGGGAGTAATTGTATAATACTGCTTGATGTGGCTGAACAGTGGAATGCTATGCTCTCTGTAAGAGATCCCAATGAACTGTTAAAGAAAAAAAATGTCTAGGGATCTGTGTTAGTCCAGGTAGACTAGAGAAACAAATTCATAGACACGCATATGGATATAAGGGAAAGATTTATATACAAGAGGAATGGAACATTGAAGAAAACATCTCAAGCTGAGCACCGGTGGAGTAGTGGTTGTGCGCGGGACTGCGGCCCACTGGACGGAGGTTCAATTCCAACAGTGGGGCTGGGCCTCCTACTCCTACCACCGAAGAGCAGTGATACCAAGAAAACCCAAAAACATCCCAACCCAGTCCAGTCCAAGGTCATAAATCCAATATTAGCCCATATGTTCGATACCAGCCTATAAAGTCTCCCTCCAACTCATGAACTCACAGGTCAGTGGATGCAGAGTCTTGTGTATCCAGCTGGAGTGGAGACATCCCAGCCCTGGCAGGGGTCTCCCCATGGCTCCTTGTTTCTAGGGCTCAGGGTCCATCAGCAGTATCCATTAGTGGTAGAAGCATGTCAGTGCTAGCAGGGGTCTCTCTGTGGCTTCTTGGCCCTGGAGGTCTGGTTCCATCAGGGCAAGCCCATGTGGCTTCTCCTCCAGCTCCTCCATTCTCCAGGAATTAGGATGGATCAGCATGCTGTCATCTCGTCTTGTCAGTAGATCGTCGTCTCAGAGACTGACTCCCAGAGACTGAGAGTCAAGTCTCTCTTCTCCAATTGGGAAATACCTCGAGTTTTCCCAGAATTCTCAGGAGAAAGCCATGCCCACACAGAGGCCTCATTGGCTACTTATTGGCTATCTCCAGATTAACAGGCAAGACACCACCCCTACAGGACCCCAGTGCTACCTTAGCACCATGTGAATTCCAGAGTGTCAGATATGGTTATTGGGCAACATGATGAAAACTTCTTAGACATTTGCAAAAACCCAAGAGATTGAATCTATGCACTTGTGAGTTCAGAACCACAAGGATCAACTTGCAAGCCAATAGGACACCAAGATCAACTGGTTTAACATAATCCATGAAGAATGTTCCATTAGACCCCATGACCCTCAGTCTTCATCACCCTGAGACCAGAAGAACTACATGGTTCCTGGCTATTACTTACCAACTGCTCTGAAAGAGATCAAGTAGAGGGCCTTGGGTAGCGTGGAATGCTCTGGGTGGAAAAGGTGGGAAACATTCAAAAATCATAGGAGAAACCAGGTTTCCTGGTTGAATAGGGACTGGTGAACCCTGGACACTATGGTCCCTAGTCCTCCTTAATTTTCAGATCATTATTGACAGGTATTTTTTTTTGGGGGGGGGGGCATCACTGCTCTCCTGTGGTGAGAGTAGGAGGCCCAGCCCCACTGCTGGAATTGAACCTCTGTCCCAGTGGGCCACAGTCCCGCACACAACCACTACGCCACCGGGGCTCAGTCCATTATTGACAGGTCTTAAAGGGAACAATCACACTAGTGAAGACTACTCCACCACTTGAGATCACCAGGTTAGCCTTTGCCTAAGGCCCTAGTTAGAAGGAGTCATAAAGATGAAGGAATGGAGGCAGGAAACTGGAAAGGGAGATCAAGTGACATCACATCACATTCTAACCTAACTACAACCTCTGTGTCCCACCTTACAATGCATTCTCCTTGATAACAAGGTCCTTCCTGCTCCTGGTTTTAGTTTTGGGGAATTTATAAAGGTTAATCCCTTTGGGGGAACCCTGAAAATAGGTTCTGGGATTCCACTATCATCACTCCTGCTTCTGGATTTGGATTATATTATTTACAATTCTTGGATTACATATGCTGGTGTGCTTCTACTGTGTGAACTTAGCTGATGCCTCATGTAAATGGCTGCTAAGACAAGACTTTTAAGATCCCGGCTATTCTTTCTGATAGTTCTGACACCATTTATTTATTTATTTTTTGTTTTTTTTGTTCTGTTTTTGTGTTTTTGGGCATCACTGTTCTCCGGTGGTGGGAGTAGGAGGCCCAGCCCCACTGCTGGAATTGAATCTCCGTCCCAGTGGGCCGCAGTCCCGCGCACAACCACAATGCCACGGGGGCTCAGCCCTATTTTTTTTGTTTTTTAAACCATATTTTGTTTTTGTTTTTGTGGGCATCACTGCCTCTGGTGGTCGTAGGCGCTACCCAGCCGCTGCTGGATTTGAACCGCCAAGCCCATGGGCTGCAGTTCCACACTCAACCACTTACGCCACCGGGGCTCAGTCCCTTAAACCATATTTTGTAATAGCACCTTTATTTCAATAATCTCTTCTTGAGGGCAAGGGTTGAGTTGGGTCAGTTCCTAAGACTAATTGGTCTTAGATTTGGGCTATGATTAAAATGCAAACATAGGGCTGAGCCCCGGTGGCGTAGTGGTTGTGCACGGGACTGCGGCCCACTGGGATGGAGGTTCAATTCCAGCTCCACAGGAGCAAAGACTGGGCCTCCTACTACCACCACTTGAGTGTAGTGATACCTAAAAAATAAAATAAAATAAAGTAAAATGCAAACATAAAAATCCATTCACATATCTGTGTCCTTAATTCACTTTAGAGACATCATTATTATTTTATTGGGGGACATTTTAAATCATTGATAATAATCATTACCCTAGCCAGTTATATGGAATTTAAAACACTGAAAATAAAAGGGAAGAATACCTGTAAAGGTAGGCTCTTGGGGCTGAG
This sequence comes from Nesogale talazaci, assembly GCA_004026705.1. NCBI lineage: Eukaryota > Metazoa > Chordata > Mammalia > Afrosoricida > Tenrecidae > Nesogale > Nesogale talazaci. The sequence goes on from PVJH01042116.1 coordinate 7,295, forward strand.
CCCTGGTGGCGTAAGGGGTTGAGTGTGGGACTGCAACCCGTGGACGTGGCGGTTCCAATCCAGCTGCGGCTCTCAGGAGCAGTGCTGGGTAGCTCCCATGATGCAAGAAAAACAAAACAAAACAAAACAAAAAAGGTAGGCTCTTTAAACCCGAATACATGGATTGATGACATAGATAATTTCGGTGACAGCAGGTGCTACATTTTCGATGTACTTCTCTGGTCTGAGTGGGAAAGAAGAGCTGCATGGAGACCAGAGCCATTCAACCCTTGTGACCCTATGGGACAGAGTAGAACTGCCTCTGCAGGTTTCTGAGACTAACATTTTTTGTTTTGTTTTGTTTTTTGGGCATCACTGCCTTCTGGTGGTGGGAGTAGGAGGCCCAGCCTTGCTGCTGGATTTGAACCTCCAATCCAGTGGGCCGCAGTCCCGCGCACAACCACTACGCCACCGGGGCTCAGCCGAGACTAACTTTTTACAGGAGGGTGAAGCCTCATTTTTCTTCCGTAGAGTGGCTAATAGTTTGATCTTGAGGTTAAAAGTCCCACATGTAACCACTATGCTCCTAGGGCTCTTCTGAAAATAAAGATGATAATGCCATGTTTTGTGGTCTACACCTGTCTGTTTCAAACTACACATTTCCTAAGATCTAATTTTTTTTTGCCTCCAAGATCTAATTTTTAAAATGGTACAAACACCTCTTTCCTTCTTATAAAACAAATAAATGATATTTGATAGAAATGTACTGGTTTTAGGGCTGAGCCCCAGTGGCGTAGTGGTTGTGCGCGGGACTGCGACTCACTGGGATGGAGGTTCAATTCCAGCAGTGGGGCTGGCCCTCCTAATCCCACCACCGGAGAGCGGTGATGCCAAAAAAAAAAAAGTACTGGTTTTAGGGATAAGGGAACAACATGTGATCCAAGATCAGTGGCAAGGAGAGTGTAAGAGGCCTTGTAGGGCTTGATTAAGGGCAATGCAACCAAGAGGAATTACTGAAGCCTGTATGAAGGCTGAGCAGATATGATAGTGGGAGAAGAGGAAAGTAAAAGGAAATAGAGGAAAGAACTAGGAGGCAAAGGGCATTTGTAGAGATCTAAATACAGGCATGTACACATGTAAACATATTTATTTATGATGATGAGAAATAGATCCATGTGCATATATTTATAGGTTTAGTATAAAGTAACAGATGGATATTGGGACTTTACTCAAGTACTCCCTAAATGCAAGAACACTTTGTTCTATAAATTGGCATTCCATGATGCTCACTTTGCCGACATGATCACTGAATACAAATGGGTACATAAGCAAATGTGATGAAGAAAGCTGATGGGGCCCAGCTATCAAAAGATAAGGTGTCTTGGGTCTTAAAGGTTTGAAAGGCTGAACCCCAGTGGCATAGTGGTTGAGTGCGAGACTGCGGCCTACTGGCTTGGCAGTTCAAATCCAGCAGCGGCAAGACTGGGTAGCTTCCACAATCACCAGAGGGCAGTAATTGCCCCCCTCCCCCCCCCAAAAAAAAGGATTTGAAAGTAAACAAGTGGCCACCTACCTCAGAAGCAACAAAGCAACATGGAAGAAGCATACAAGCTTGTGTGATCACAAAGTGTTGATAGGATCAGGTATAAAGCATTAAAGAGTAAAAAATCATATTATTTGAAGGGGAGTGCAGATTGGAGACCCAAAGCCCAACTGTAGGCAAATGGACATCCCCTTAGAGAAGGGAAGCAGCGAGGAGAGGAAATAAGCCAGTCAGGGTGCAGTGAAGCAACAATGAAACATACAACTTTCCTCCAGTTCTTAAAGGATTCCTCCTTCCCACTATCATGATCCCAATTCTACCTTACAAATCCAGCTAGACCAGGGGATATAGACCGGAACAACCCAGGCACAAATTTCACAGCTACCCTTATCATTCCCAAATCTTCCATAAAATTCACTGAACTGAGCTCCAACATAGTCCGAATCTCTTCCCCTCTCTTCAACAGTTTCTGTGATATTTTTCCTGAGCAGGAAACAAACTTTCATATCTACATGCTATTCCCTTAATTGGCAACCACAAAACACAAGGTGCCAGTAAAATGGCTTTTACAAAAAAAATTCACAGTGACCAGAGAGAACATTTGGAGGTGATGCCACTGTGTGCACTAACTCAGAGCAAGTTGGTTAATGCTCACCTAAAGGGAAAATCCATACTAAGAAAGCATTGCTCTAGGCTGAGCCCCGGTGGTGTAGTGGTTGTGCGCGGGACTGCAGCCCACTGGGATGGATTCCAGCTCCACAGGGGTAAAAGCTGGGCCTCCTACTCCCACCACCAGAGGGCAGTGATGCCCTAAAAAACAAGAAAGAAAGAAAGAAAGAAAGAAAGAAAGAAAGAAAGAAAGAAAGAAAGAAAGCATTGCCTAACAGAGCTTTTTTCCATTTTTTGGAGGGTAGGGTGGGAATTCCCTTGTAATTTCTCCTAAATCTGTATATGTTATCTGTAATATATATATATATATATATATATATATATATATATATATATATATATATATTTGGAGGGGGCATCACTGCTCTCCGGTGGTGGGAGTAGGAGGCCCAGCCCCACGCACAACCACGCAGTCCCGTGCACAACCACTACGCCACTGGGGCTCAGCCCCCCTGTAATTTATATTTTAAGAGATTTTATTTTAAATAAGATTTTGAACCCTCTATTGTCTGTTTCCTCATCTTTCTCTGCTAAACTGAAAGTTGATGGTGTCTTTTTGTCTAGTCTATTCATTCAATGACTGACTATCCATTCAATATCTAATTAAGTATGCCATCTGTGAATGTTTATTTGAACAGAACTTTTTATTTCATACGTGCTATGTTTAAAGTCAAGTACCAGAGTCAATATGGGACAAAATAAGTTTAGGACTTGGTCCTGGAGGATTTATCACCCCCCCCCCCTCCCAATGAGAAACCTTGTGAACTATTTGTGGCTCCACCAAAAAACATGCTATTTATTTCCTTTCCATTTTGGTACCCAATTAACTGGGTCCAGAACAAATAAAGTTCTAGGTAAATTCCAAAACTTGACTACAGTAACTTAATACATTAGTAGATTAGTGTACATTATACATTTTTTTTTTTTTAGAATTGAGGAGTATTAGAATAAGAATTACTTGTTTTCATATAGCACCAAACTGCATTTTCTTTACGATTAGATCATTTGAGGCCACAGCTTAATTTTTATTTGGGTAATTATAGTCGCTGACTTAACTACATAAGGGATTCACATGTTGTGCTAATATTGTCAGGTTGAACATACTAACAATAGTCAGGCTTTGCTGATTATTACCATCTTTTATAGTTTTTTTTTTAACCAGGTGTATTCAACACACCCAAACCCACAGTGAAGTCGATTCTGACTCATAGTAAATCTGTATAGGACTTCCCAAACTCCTAGTCCGTAAGCCTCATCTTTCTCTCTTGAAGTATTTGGTGGGTTTTAACTGCCCACTGTGGGTTAACAGAACTACTCTTCATCATAGCATTATTTTATTCACAGTCAGTAGAATATGGCTTATGAATTTCTCCCAGGGCTAAAATAGTTTCCACATCTTGATTTTCATTCTCAGCTGCAATTTAAATATTTCAGCATTGAGCCAATAAGAATCTTTGGATTGTTTAAAAGTTGTCTGTTTAGAAACACACACACAGTTTTCTTTTTGCATGACCTACTCAAATTTTCTTTCTTTTTTTTTTAGGCATCACTGCCCTCTGGTGGTGAGAGTAGGAGGCCCAGCCTTTGCTCCTGGGAGCTGGAATTGAACCTCCATCCCAGTGGGCCACAGTCCCGCGCACGACCACTATGCCACTAGGGCTCAGCCCCCTACTCAAACTTTCAGTTCTTACCATGTTATCTCTCATTTATAAATGTGTAGGGTATTCAAAAATTTTGCAGAAAATTTTTGCAATTTTGTTTTGTTTTGTTTTGAGGGGCATCACTGCCCTCAGGTGGTGGGAGTAGGAGGCCCAGCCTTTGCTCCATGGAGCTGGAATCGAACCTCTATCCCAGTGGGCCGCGGTCCCGTGCACAACCACTACGCCACCGGGGCTCAGCCCAATTTTTGTGATTTTTAAAGTTCCATTTTCTCATGAACTTCTGGAAGACCCCTTATAGTTTTAAGGAACTATTTTGTTTACAAAAAGATTTGTCAACTTTTATTAGCCCTCCTGTTAAAATTAGTATTATTACTACTTCTCTATTACAAACTTATTGTTGAGTTCTACTGTAAAGGACAGATTTCATGAGGATGGTAAGTTCATGGTCATGTCTGAATTGTGAATGGTGATGTTTCCTTGTTGTCTGAAGTGCCTCCACATCCTCCAGTGGCATATATTCACATAGGATTTTTCGTCCACAACTGCTTTTGCAATGATGCCATGATAATTTCCATACTAGATACTATTTGTCTTTGTTATTTGTCTAGTACCAACCTGAGGATGTCCAGTTTTAATGAATTCTTTGTATGAAATGTATTCAAGAACCCCCTTTCTCAAACTGGCTACTATATAAACATTTAAACTATTTAAACATATAAACTATATAAATATTTATTTATTGCTTCGGAACGAAAATGCTGTAGTTTAGAGATCACTCAGAAGCACTGTGGAAGAAAGGCCTGGTGACCTATTCCTGAATAATCAGCTCTTGACAACCTGACTCTCCTTTGAACACACAGGGGATTGCCAAGAGTTGGAATTGGCGCCAGGGCAACTGGTAATATTGGGGTGAATGAAGAAATTTTCCTATTTTGAAAGAGCCCACATGCCAGTATCACAGATATGGAGACAAGAGAGTACTTTCTGGAGTTCGATGATGCAATAAACAGCATGGAAGGCAGCTGGCCATATCTGACCTCCTTTTGTTTCCCTCTTGCCAGAGGCACAGTCAGGCTTGCCTTCTTTCTCCATTCTTTTTTTTGTTTATTTGCTTTTTTTTTTTTTTTGGAGGGGGCATCACTGCCCTCTGGTGGTGGGAGTAGGGAGCAGCCTTGCTGCTGGAGTTGAACCTCCAATCCAGTGGGCCACAGTCCCGCGCACAACCACTACGCCACCGGGGCTCAGCCCTCTCCATTCTTCTTTACCCTTTTCTGATACCAACCACTCTTCCAGGGCACTCTACTTCCATGTGATTATTTATTGCAATGGTTACACCAGACAATACTGAACCTTGGGGGCATTTACTAGGGAAGTTATAGATAACCACCAGTCAGGCTCTGTAATCAGCAAGGATACAGTCTCGACCCACAGAAACACCTCTCCTCAGCTAGCAGCCGAGTTTCTCTTTTGTACTTTGGTTCCTTGGCTTTGTTGACATAGTAATTACACTACAAAAACACAGCCATTCTGCTGGGGGCGGGTGGGGATAGGATTCTACTTGAGTAGAGACTTACAGTCTTTAAAATTCTTAAGAGAAGTTCTATCTTGTCCGACAGGGTCCTCATCAGTCAGAATCTACTCAATGGCAGTTCGTTTGGATTTTTGGTTTTTGGTTGACCAGGAAGCCAGCCCACCTGGGGCTGTCTCAGTGTCCCATAAACTTGGGCCAGAAGAAGAGGTGCCCCACCGTCTTGGGGCTGCTCCTCTGAGTCTCCACACTCCAATCTCTAGTGTATCTGGTCTTCCCCAGCCCCTGTCACTTCAAAGATTTGGATGTGCTCTTCAAATTGGTTCTGGGATTTCTCTTTGGGTACCGAATGGTTCTTGCATACTGAAGAATGGCTTTTTAGCATATTATACTGCACAGTGGATAAAGGATGGTGTCTTGAGTCACACTCCCTGATGAAGTCATCTTAAAGATGCCCGAGAAAACAAAGAATGTGACGGTCACCTTTGGACCTTAATCCCACCCTAAACCTGCCCCTGGTGATGGACATGTGCTGGGTTATGTGGAGGGGCCACGAAGAAGTGGAAGTCTCTGAGTGAGAAAGATTGCTTCCGTGGCCGCAACAATAGGCTGGAGCACAGGAACAACTGTGAGGATGGTTCGGGATGCAGCAGCACTTCCTTCTATTGTCCATGGGGTCACTTGCGGTTGGAACACCTAGGAGAGCACCTCACAGCAGCACAGGGAGAGTGCGCTCCTCAAGAGCGCAGCCCTGATGACGAAGAGGTTTCCCAGTGGGCTGCCATCCACGAGGTCCCCAGCACCAGCTGCTCTGAAGCAGCAACAGGTGTTCTTCTCCTCTGACAGTTACAGTCCAGCAAACTCCCAGGGAGCTCTTCTCTGGTCTCTAGAGTGGCGTGAGTCAGCCTTGACTCTCTGCAGGAAGTTTGATTCTTTGGATCTGGCCCTCCAAAATGGGAGGATAGCCAGACAGGTAAGTGCAGAGCATGAGCGAGTAACCCCCCAAACGGATTTTTTTCCCCAAAGAAATGTATTTCAACTTTTTTTTTTTTTTTGTGGCATCACTGCCCTAGTGGGAGTAGGAAGCCCAGCCTTGCTCCTGGAGAGCTGCTGCTGGATTTGAACTGTCAACCCTGTGGGCCGCAGTCGCACACACAACCACTGCACCACCAGGGCTCAGCCTCAACTTTTTTTTTTTTTTTTTTACAAAATAACCTAAAAAAGTACTCTCCATTACACTTGAAAGTGTAATTTTTTTTTTTTTTGCATCATTGTCCTGATGGTGATTCCATTCTTAGAAACATTTTTCAAACTCATCTGTTTGGATGGCTGACAGCACCTTCGTTTCTTTTGTCTTCACCTCTTCTCTGTGGTCAAATCACTGTCCTTTTATGACCCATCACAGAGTGAGGCCAGGTGAGTCAGGTGCACAGGGTCAGAGACGTACACTGCTTTTTGCCCCAAACTGGTGCACTACTATGACTGGGTGTACATTGTTGTGTGGCAAATCCAGTCCCTGTCTGCCACAAATTAGGCCTTTTTCTTCTTCTTTTATTTTTTTTTTTGGCATCACTGCTCTCCGGTGGTGGGAGTAGGAGGCCCAGCCCCACTGCTGGAATTGAACCTCCGTCCCAGTGGGCCGCAGTCCCGCGCACAACCACTACGCCACCGGGGCAGAGCCAAATTAGACCTTTTTTTTTTTTTTTTTTTTTTTGTGGGCATCACTGCCTCTGGTGGTCGTGGGCGCTACTCAGCTGCCACTGGATTTGAACTGCCAAGCCCACGGGCTGCAGTTCCGCACTCAACCACTTACGCCACCAGGGCTCAGCCCCAAATTAGACCTTTTTCATTGCACACCATTACACAATCTTTTCAGAACTTCTAAATTGAAAGCTTGAATAACAATCTGACCTGGTGGTACGAACT